>JAOWBP010051058.1:0-15261 GCA_028571105.1 Tragopan temminckii | reverse complement strand
GGGTCTGGTACACAGCGAAAGTCACAGTAGGTGATCTAATGGGTTATTCTGACATCAACATCTGCACGTGTGTGAAACTACTTAGAAAATGGAGCAAAGCAATGAGAAATTAGAGCATTTACTCTTTTATGAATAAACACCTCTGTTTATGTTATGAGTAGCCTCTCTAAAGTTTGTGCAGCTGGTTTACTTCTAATCTCATTTGCACCCATGAAATGAACCTGATTTACCCTCTTCTAAAATAAGAAAGAGCCCTGTTATTCTCTGCTGACTTTAATAAACATCTGCCCCTCATTGATATTGATAATACTGCATATCAGATAAACAGGAGGCATTTTGTGTTAGTTGTTTTGTGATAACATGTACAGAAGGGTAATTTCAGTGAAAACTTGATCATTTGCATTGCATAAAATAGACAAAATAATCAATACTTATATGTGTTGGCTGGAGCAGTTTTTTATTCATAAAATAAAATAAAATAAATACCCATAAGGTATTTCTTCTCTCTGTTCAATATTTCTAAATTTTCTTAGGTCTCTTTCTCATGCGGGATTACACTTACTAGCAATTGTACCACGCCAGAAGTGTTTCATTTTCAGCACTCCAGGGTTATTGGAGTTAATGTTCTCTATTTCATTTTTACAAAAGGCTTATTTCATCTGATTTCATCCACTGAAGTGTAGATGTAGAGTACTCCTACTACTGACCAGGCACACAGTTGTCTCCTAGGCATGCTCTTTCACCTACAAGGAAATTGTTGTCACGAAAAAGACCTCCCTCAGTGAGAAGATCTTCTGGTTTTAGCTCCAGATTGCTGCATATTGATGCATCACAGCTATATTAACTCTGCCTTGAATCACAGCTGGTGCCAGTACAGGCTACTGATGCTCTTGTCTGTGAATTGTGATTGTAGCCTTTATAGTATACAGAACATTAGTATGTACTGTATGGCACCTAGGCTCAAACATGGAGATTTTTTAAAAATCATTTACAATGGCAATCAGGCTCAGAAATTTAATATTTCTAATAGAAGAGTTCTCCTTGCTTCTTTAAATTTGCCACATTCTTAAATGAGTTAAGTCTGGTAATAACTGTGATGTTTGTAATGATCTCTAACCAGCCATTTTCCCAGCTGGTAGACATGGAAGATGTAAGCATTTAAGAAGCAAATCTATTGTGATATATTATACACATTTTTTCAAATAAGTCTCATATTCACCTGCTTTCTTTCCTGAAAATTTAATATTCTAATTTTTATAGCTTGCTGCTTTATCAGCATTTTTTTTCTAATGCTTGCAAATTTAGGACATGAAAGATAACAATTACATCCTATTTATTGCAATTATATCAAGATAAGCAGAAGTAATGGATTTATGAAAATATGAGCTCACAAAAGCATGGACCACACATCAGGCTGAGATAGGGCAATGCTGTAGGTAAATATTGATGTGATCGCAGGTGCTGAGGAATACTTAGAAGAAAGCTTTTGCTGATGGCAGCTATGGAGCTCAGCATACTGTGATTTTGTGCCTCTGTCTGTTTAAGCTATGAATGATATCTTGTCCAACTGCAGCCTACTTTTCTAACTTGGTGCAAAGCTTTTGTTGTACTTTGTGCTTGAAAGAAAAAAAGTTTAAAGAGTAAGCTTAATGGCACAAGCGAATTAGACTATTGTGCTTATACTGAACTGAGTCTCATTCTGTATCAACAGCTAAATGGATGGACATCAGGTAAATGTTTCAATCATCCTCTTTGCCTCAGCTTGCATATAATGTAAAGTGTTGTAATTCTGTAAAGCAATAGTTTAAATGTACTTTTGAAAGTGGCTTTACATTATGAAGTTATTTCTTGTTTGCTGTGGAAACTGCAAATTAGCTACTAAGAGGGAATTAGCACATCTAAAAAGAGCTGATCTAAATGGGCCAG
The DNA here is from genome assembly GCA_028571105.1 of Tragopan temminckii. Lineage (NCBI taxonomy): Eukaryota > Metazoa > Chordata > Aves > Galliformes > Phasianidae > Tragopan > Tragopan temminckii. Next base: position 13,335 of record JAOWBP010051058.1, on the reverse strand, counting down.
TGGAAAATGACAGTTTTCAATCATTGTTATAGTGAAACTTAGAAAAACTCATACAGTCAATGTTTTTTTTGCTACTACATGCCCAATAGGAAGTGAATGGGAATATTGCATTGTTTTTTTTTTTTGTAGTCATAAAAACACCTTCAAACACAATCCCTCTTTTGATAGCGTTAAGCTTCATTTGAAGTATATCTTTACTTGTTACTATTGATCATGGTCTGCATCATCAAATATCTTTGTAATTAATTTCCTTTTTAGACAACAGATACATATTTTCTTATTCAAAGTTATTTTTTTGGAACTGCTTCAAGGGCAGGCTTTCTGTCTGTCTATTTTGTACAAGCTAATTAAGACTTTTTGCAAGTGCCAGTAATCTCCAACTCTCTGAAATCAGCTCTCCTTCCTCCAAAAGAAAGATAATATGCATTTTTTAAAAAGAAACAAATGCCATTTGAACAGTTGCTTTCTGATACCTTGCTGTTTTTGCAGCCAAGTTTTAAAATTACAGATTTTTGTCTGAGAGAACCAATAGTCTTCAGTGTGGAGTGACTGGTTGTGTAACAGGGTGATAAAAAGCATCTTTTGGATCCTGCTAAGTTTTCTGAGTAACTGTTATTGTTCAAACCCGCTGAAATGCTTAACAGACTAAACTGCTTTCTCACTTGAGTTCACTGACAAAGAGAATTGTATTACTGGAAAAAACATATCCAGATTATTTCAACAATGGTATTCAATTGGCTGCAGTGAGCAAAATGGTTCAAAATGTCTGTTCTTGCTCCCTCACACACTGAGATCTCACAGTAGGACTTAATGAATAGATGTGAAAACACACTGTACTTGCTGTATGAGTGAGTCTGAACAGATTGCCAAAAATTTTTGGCAGAAGTCTTACTCTTTCATATAGGTCAAAAGTCCGTTCTATTGAACATTGTAACACATTGCAAAAAGCTGCTGTCCTTTAAAATTTCTCTTGAATGTTCCTGTTGCCTTAGACATTTTAATGGCTTGAATAAGTGAGTAATGGCATAATAATTAATTACCTCTTATGTAAGGTATTTCATCCAGAGATTTCAAAGTCATGGTTATGTCAGGACCCAAGTACATTAAACCCCAGTGTGTATTCTTTCTTTCAGAAGTAAAGTAGCCTTAAATTGCCAAGGCTTAAACTAAGAAGAATTGAACTGTAGAGAATCAAGGCCTCTTTATTTCTCTATGAGAGCTCTAAGAGAAGGATGTAATGCACTTTAGCTTGTGTTTCTTAACTGTATACCTACAGTAAATGTATTTTAACACTTCTGAATTCCTTTGTGGGACAGAGAAGCAGAGTAGGATCTCAAGCAGGGAACCTACTTTTTTTTTATTCATGGATAGTTCTGGAACAAATTGTTGAAGATAAGCAGTTGGCATTCACTTGTTGTAGATTTTCTTTTTTTATTCCCTCATAAAGAGATACTGTGAATTCAAAGTCTAACTTCAGTACCCTAACAGCAATAGGGTGAGATTACACACTGTAGATTAATTTAAGCAATTACTAATGCATTTGTAGGATCAGAAGCATTTTGATAATATGAAGACAATTTTAAAAGAGTAAATTTCTGAATAAGTGAAACAATGGGACACATAGTATATGAAATGGTTTTTTTTTCTGGTGATGTCAACAGATGTCTTGTTTATTTCAGTGTTGTATGCTTTTGTTCAACTTTGGAAGTTAGATGGCGCTTAGATTTTTATAATTCCTGTAAAAATATCCTATGTACAATAAATAACTAAGCTAATGGAGAAGTATTCTCTAGCAAATACCAGCATCAAAACAATGCTGTCAACACTATAAGGAGAGTACATATGTTCCATTACAGCTAGTAGAAAATTCATATCTCATCTTCATATCTTATTTTCATTTCTGCTTTTTCCTCCAAGCACAGAAATGAGTAAGGTGCAACAAATTAAACAGTGTCACATTCTTCACTCTTCTCAAAAGTCTAAGCTTACGATCAAGAACTTTCTCTTGCAATACAAAACATTTATTACTTTCAGAACCCAAGAAGCTCAGAATGGCAAGCATGCTATATGTAAGGAGAAGTGTATTTTTGAAGAAAACATATTGTTTCTGTGAATGCAGGGCTTTCCAAGTTTCACTCAGATATCCATGCAAGACATTGCTCATCTCAGTTTTCTGCAGGGAAGTTGTCTTTAGCTACTGCCAGTTATATCTTGGCAGCATGTGTGGTATACCGATGACTTTAAAATTCTAATAATGTGATTAGAACTATGTTACTGTCTATTCTCCTGTAGAATAGTAGAATAATATATTTAATCTATGAGTTTGAATTTGGAAGTGCTTATAAAAGAAGTGCTACAATGAGTTTCAGATGCAATAGAATGTTAAGCTTTATGTTGACTTTGTGTACTGATAAGGATGAAGGACAGAAAAGAAGAACATATTTACTTGACTTATCTTGAATAAAAACTTTTGATCTGAAGACATTGTAGTCAACAATAGGAGCTATTTAAAACTACTGAAAATAGATAGATACTGAATCCTGTTGCCTTGTTTCAATACTCTGTTTAAATAAAGGGCATTGTATTTAGGACTCAGTGCTCCAAGTTCTCCAAGTCCTTACTTCCTACTTGCAGACCAACTACAGCAAGTAGAATCAGTACGGAATAAAATAGAGTCTAAAATTATATTAGGACAGAAGGCCTAAAAATCATTTCTTACTTCTTTTACCAGTGAGTACAAATTTCATTGCTATTATAGTGAAAAATAGAAAAATCAGACCTTAGCTTGTCATTGCAGTGTTGTCAAAACAGAGTAACATAAATAAAATACTGTGGTGGGAGTGATATGAGAAATGGACAGGTTTCTTTTTGTGTTCACTGTAATTAGATTGTGTTGGAACCTTGAATGCCACAATGATGAACATGGTACAAAGATTGGATGTTATGTGGTTGTAGGTTTCCAATAAATCAGACTTCATTCTGTTCACTGAATTTGTAGCCATCCTGCTGAGCTGACTAACAAAAGCATCTATTAATCTTACTGATAATTATTTTTATATTACCAAGACTAAAGATAAAGGCCTAGTTAGGCTAAATCAGAAACTGAACCAAATTACCAGTATTCCTTGCCATACTTTGTTCAAAATCTTCTGCTGCTTTGTGAAAAACGAAACAAGCCTTTTTCAGTTATATTCTAATAAACTCAATCATTGTTATTGCTATGCTGTAATTCTTCATTTTTATTGATTTCGCAAATCCTGAAATAATACATGTAAGGATAGCTGTAAAAATTTTGGTTAGCCTCTGGTAGGAAACAGTGAAAGGAAACGGTAAAGATAGAGCTCTGCTATTTTGATATCAGTTTCAAGTGACTGTGTTAAATACACAGTCTTATAGCTGGGCAGGTTAATACTGACTCTTCAAGTTGTAAGATTTGTGAACTCTTTGGTCACGTGTTCATGGACAAGAGATACTGCAGAGCCACTGGTGATCCAGACCATTTTAAACTGATATATCTGCATGCCTCAGTGCTCTAAAGAAGCTACCAGATGGATCCCAAAGTTGAATGGTTATATAAATATTTTATACAGTAGAGATCATAGGAGATACAGTATAGATATCAATATCTGATACTTGAATAAAAAAACAGCTAAGTTTAGAAATGATCAGACCTTTCTAACAGATGAAATTGTGACTTTTTTACTATTTTCTTTCTCTTAGAAAGTTAGTGCTTGGAGTTGACAATTATGAACTACTCAAGCTGACCAACTGTGTCAGCCGAAAGGTAGCCTGTCTGAAGTACTTTAGTTGTGTCTTTCCTTAAAACTTAGTCAAAAAAACAAATGCTGGGAAGAAAACACCTAGGCATGCCTTGTGAACTATTTTGTTTGTTTGTTTGTTTTAAAGAGCTACATTTGTTGGGTTTTTGTTTCGTTTCATTTGTTTTCATTTTTGCTTTGATTTAACTGTCAATTTCTGTCAATTTCTGGTAAAGCAGTACACTTCTTTGTGTATCCTGACCTCTGGTATATTGGACAAATGGGTGGTGCAACAGTAAATGAAAGTTTTAACACATTCCATTAATGCATGCCATATTAAAACTTGAGGAATTGTCTGAAATTGCTGAAACTACATGCTTGTCCGTGCTAGATCAGAGAACATTTGCAAGTTCCTGATATCACTCACTCATTCAAAAGAGTACCAACCACTTCCACAGACTAAAAAACAGGTACATTTCGCTACTTTATTAGTTGTAGTTTGTTAATTTGAATTAAATGTTTTAAAGTTAATTAGCTATTATTTTAGAAAAAAAATCTTGAATGTGCTATACAATAATACCAAGAGAAATAAGGCAAAATTTTAGTGATTTGTGTGAGTACGTTTGGACAAAATAAGTAGTAATGCAAGCTACTATCCTTTTTCAAAAGTATTAGAAAAATTTCAACTAATTGTGCCTTTATCACATGCCATTATTTTTTAGTTTTCTGAGTTCTTTTCTATGTCTGCAATCAAGACAATACACAAAGATGATGAAAAATGCAAGAGTGCCTTTATTTCAGATCAAAATGGAGAAAGAATATGCAGTGGCTATCAAAAGGCTTATGAAATTTCCAACTCAATTTTGTAGCCTTATTATTTACACATATTTGAATGAAAAGTTCCAATTTGGGGTTCTTATATGGACTAAATGAAAATTCTGAACCTTTCTGAAGTTGATTTTCATTTTTAATATATTCACTGTAAATGATGTTAAAATCTTACAGAAGTGTGGAAAACTATTTTTTCCCAGCCTAAAAAAGGCAGCATCAATCCCAGGAAACTATTATAACATTGAGAATATCTTACATTTCAGTTGGGAATTATATGAGAACTAAGAATTGTTTTGCAGAGGCACAAAAAGAATAAATACATGCTTACGCATACAAGTAAATGAAACTTTAATGCTTATATTCATTCATTCATAGCATCCACACACACACACAAAAGAAACAAAAAGTTTTCTTTTAAAGGTATATTTTTTCCATTTTATTCACACAGTGTGACACTTCTGTATTATCAACTCTTCACATCTATAAGTAAGTCACTTTTAATTTGCAGATAGAACACTTATTCACCATTCAATGGTGAATCATTCCTTATTTGAAAAAATAGCAAGCTATGAAAATAATTCTTTAGTGTTCTGTCTGATTTCAGTGAAGCCCATTGCTACTTTTGGCTTTTAATAAATTCAGATTTTCTGGAGGAATCTTGCTTATTTTTTGTCAATGGCAAATGATGGCTGTAACTAGGAAAAAAAGCAAAACACAAAAAAAACCCCCACCACGGTTAGTGTGGCAGCTTGTATTGCAGTATCCTAGGGTTTGATTCTATTGTTTTCCTGTTGGATGTCTTTCACAGGTAGACGGAGATGATGGAATGATTCTGCTGTTGTTACCTTCATCCCCTCTCAAAACTTGCCTACATTCTGTCTTTTGTCTTAATATACAGAATATTTGTTAGCCTATCTTTTATGGGATGCCCTACTTGTCTCAAAATACTTTGGAAATCTGAACCCTGTTGCCTTCATGTTATGATTATTATTTTTTATGGAGCTGTTGTAGAGCTTCAGAGACAGTTGTTGATTGGACCAGGTCCTTACAGTGGAAATAGTAATCTTAACTCAAAAAATGCATTTAGAATCTGTCTGACATTGAAATTGCAGTTGCGGCCCACTCTTATTTACAAGAAATGCTTCAATTTCTTATATTTACAACAAAAGATTTTAGTAATCCCGTGTTGTATATAGAATATTACCAGATAATCCATATTTTTAACCGTCCCTATATTTCATATGTCATAAGCAGCTCTACTCCTTTCCTATAAATCAGTGAAACTGAAAATAGGGTAAGAGAAAAATGGTTAGTTTATGTAATTACAGAATACAGGGAAGATCAGAATACAGCAACTTTTTAAACAGAGGAACATAATATTTAAACTTGGTTGCAACAAGAAAGTACTGTGGCACACATTTACTCTTTTCTCAATGACAGTCATCGTAAAGAGAATGAGACATTAGAGAAAAATTATCTACTGTCATTAAAACTTGCAAACTTTTAATGTTTTCAGTGAGGACACAGCATTCAGGTATACTTACGAATCATTATATTAGGCATTTTACAACAGTTGAATGTCAAAGTTCAACAAAGAGGTAATTATTATTTTAACATGACAAGAAGATGATCATTAAAGAGTAACTTTAAGGACAAACATTTTATGATTATTTTTCCCATTTAAAAATCTTTTTTTTCCAAGACCTGTGTAAGAATGAACTGTGGTATTATGTAAGATTTGCAGTTTCAGAACTGTATATTAAGCCATAGTTCTGCACTGTATAATGCTCAAATGCTAATAGAACGAATAAAAGCACTATGCGATTGTACTATTGCTCCTGATCAGATTATCCCATGTTCTGGAATTGCTTGGAAATGTTAAAATGTGACTTTGGCACAACTTGTAGGATAATCGCCAGTTTAGAGCTTCTCATACTTCCTGGAATGGTTCCTTCTGGTGCAGCAGAGTTTATTTTTTCATCTCAGAAAATCAAGTGATCACTTGAACTCTAGTGAGGTCCTCATAAAGATTCCTTTTTTTTTTTTTTTTTTTTTTTACCCTGTAGTCTCAGGATTGCACTGGCTCAGAGTGCTTTCTCTTCAGCGATAAACCTCTGACTGCTGTTTATTTGTAAAAAAAAAAAAAAAGGGTTTGACTGCTCTGTTTGACTGACTGCCTCACTTCAGTGTGTATGCAACTGTCTAAGAGCAAGGTCTCATGTGTGAATAGTTTTATTCAAGTGTTGAAGGTGGAAGGTGTGCTTAAACTGGACTGCAACACATACACTAAAATGGCCTACAGACTAGACACGTGACAAAGATTAATATAAATGGGAGAAATAACAGTGTCAGTGTGAACACAAAAGACAAATTTGTTCTGCTATTTTCCTGTTTTATTTATTTACCTGTTGTATTCCTAGTTATTGGTAACCTGAGGATCTTGTTTCTGATAAAGTTCTAGTTTATTAGCTCGTAACTGCAACAGAACAAACAACTTAGACTCTGTCCCTTTGTGGCTACATCTCTTCTTCCCATCTGTTCAACTGGCTGTTGCTTTTTCTATAACGGATCCTCTGCAGTATTATAGTGCATAGCTACATAAAGCAAATGAAAGACATTACAAAAATGGCAAAGAGATGAACATTTCTCTTGCCTAAAACAGAATTTTAGCATTTTCTCCATGACATGAAGAAAACTTGTTTAATTCTCTTTTTTTTTTTTTGGCAGTACAATTATGGCACAGTAGTAGTAGTAATTCACATTTCTCCTCTTCTTTGAAAATTGAAATCACTTGAAAATAAAGAATGGAAAGATTTTATAATAAGTATAATATGTGCTACACCACGAGTTATGAATTATTTGGCTAACATAAAAAACTTTTAAAAAAATGCTTTTATTACATTATTTAGATAATTGTTTCTGAAAGTGCAACAAAGGAAGTACTCTCTTAATATTGAGGGATTATAAGTAGTTCCAAAGAAATATTCTGTGTGCGGCAGAAAGTTTTGTCATCATACATGTATCAATTTGCAATTGTGTAAAATGTGTACCTCACTAAGGTACGTGTTACTGTAGAGTAGTGTGGAGAATTATATGTGTCTATTTTAGAAAATGTGAAACAGTTAACATCCTACTATACATAACTGCCTTTCTGGTCAAAATTAGGCATGTGAAATCTAGAGCAGCAGGAACAGTTCTTGCTTCTAGTTACAAGTTAGAAAGTTATTGGTAGGACATACAACCACAATAGAATAGTCTACCACTATATTCTAAGAAATGTTAGGACTACGATATATACATTCTTTCAAATCTCTGACTATATTAGTAAGCTTCCCATACATTCTTGACTGCTTTTACCACTTTAATACTACCTTCTTCACCATTCTATTGAAAGTAAATTAATACTTCAGAACACACTCACTGTGAAGTTTTTCTCCTGATGTTTAATAGGAATGTCATGTTTGCTGCTTCTGTCCATTGCTTCTCACTCTGTATCTCAGAAGATTTTGACTCAGTATTTTTACATTCTACTCTTAGCTAGCTGAAAACAGTAAATCTTGCTATCCCATAGTCCTATTCTCTTGAAACTAAAGAAGCCAATTTGTTTCTGTCAATTGTACATTGTGTGTTCTGGGTCCTTCTTTAGGTGGTGTCTTCATTACTCTCTGATTACTTTGGTGGCTTTTCCCTGGACTTGCTCTAGTATGTATCTTTTTTTTGTACTCGGCAGCCTAAAAACATACAGTGTTTGTGGTCACAACTGTAATCTCAAAAGTGCTGTATAGACTGGAATGATCTATATCCTAGTTTGATACAACTCTTGTCACTCATTAACAAAATCCAGAGAGAAGTAAAAGCAAAAATCCTTTTTCATTGAAGATGCCATAAATTAGAAAAGTTTTATGTAACTACCATCCTATGGCCTGAATAGGAGAGTACACAGAGATTAGAATATATGAAACTAAAAATTCATGGAGGGATGAAAAATAGTTTGGACTTATTATGCTAATGTATTATTTACTACACTCTTACCTAATATTTTTAGACCTTGCGATCCTTAAACACACAAGAATTCTATTCAAGAGTTTTGCACACACAATGTAGATGCATAAATTAACTTAATATGCAATATTTAAAGTTTCATGCACCCATCTGAAACCGGTTGAATTTAGACAATGACTACAATGCTATCCCAGATGTCTGGAGTATAACAACCCCTTCCAAAAAAGAAATCTAAATCTACTTGAAGGTGAATTTCCTTGTTGGTTAGTGTTTACTGGCGTGTAAAGGAAATCTGAAGCAGTATTGAATGACTCACCTTGTGAATTACTGAGTTTGCTAAGTTGTCCCACTGAGTACTGGAAATCAAACAAGAACAGGAGAATGTGGAAAAAAAGACTCAAGAAAGGGAGAGACAAGGCAGTACTCAGCTTGACTTCCATTTTCATTTCAGATGAATTATGAAAGTGACAAGTAGCTGCAGCAGATAAATGTTCTAAAAGCAGATCACAATTTGAAGTCTTGTCAATCGGAATATGGAATGAAAAATAGCATATGGAACTGCTAAGTTAGTGTCTAGCTATAATGAATAAGCTTTGCCATGAAGAATTATTCACAAACTTTAAAAACATATCATGTGACTTTTATTGTGGCACAACAGAGTCAGCTTGAAACAGCGCTTTAAACAATTACTGTGAAATTCCAACACATTATTTTGGGCACAGAAGTAATGCCTCTTCCCTAGCACAAGACCCTTTGCTACCTTGGACTCTGAACATCTTCAACAAATGTAAAATTATTAGTGAAGTAGCACTACTGTTGTATGGGCTGTATTTTCACCATCTATACAACTGTATGAGCTATCACAACCATTCAGATATCATAGCTACATGCAGAGCGAAAATCAATGGAATAGAAGTATAATCACCAAAAGATAGGTGGCATTTTATTCTTTGTACTTTCTATTTCATAGCTCCATCAGACCACTTTACTGCCTAATATAGCCAGAATAAAAACTATTTGATCTCTGCTACATATCCAGAGTTCATCTGTGACTAAGACTCTTTCTTTCACATAGGCTGTGGAAAGTTGAATTGTTTCACATTTGCCATAGGCTAGAATGAGTTGTCTTAGAGAAGCTGACTTACGAGGATAAACTTAAACTGCAGTAGCCTGGTGAGTTTTGTGAGACTTTGGGATATTCTAATATGGTCATCCAAGATTTATGGAGATGATTTGATGTCAGTGATGCCAGACCTTGTGTGAATTCACAGGTCTCCAAGGCAAAAAGAAGGAAGACTAGAAATTAATGCAAAGAAACCTTCTGTGCAATAAAGAGGTCAAATAATAAATCTTCAATTTATGGGCGGGGCAATGTCAACTGCAGAGTAGGATGTGACCTTTCCATAGTTCTGCCTTCTTTTTCCTTTTTAGATGAGTTCGTAGTGAATCAGGGAATTCACTAAGTTCAGGGGCACACAAATTTCCTCCTGTGAGGTAAATTATGCTGTAGTCTACAAAAAAAAAGCAACTGTTTGCATTTAATACCTTGCAATTTCCTAGCACATTTTTTGAGCAATAGCTATGATGTATTACATACTTAGCAGTTTTTCACTATATGTTATAACTAGCTGTCCAGGCAAAGGTTAAAAATATATTTCATACAAATGTATTTTAATATTATATGATGCAATGTCTATTCCTTATAGGCCTCATTTTTTTTCCCCTAGGAAGCTAATATGGCCAAACAAATATATATGCATACTATTGTACAGGATGAAGTAGAAAGAATATCAAGTTGTAATTAACTGATATGTTTGAAATATTAGCTGAAATGGCAGAACATCAGTGTTGGGGCACAGCAGTATACTCCAGCTAATGAGTTATACACTTTAATTTTCTGTGGTAATATATTATTAATTAGTAATTTATAATGAATGTATATTATCAATTTTATATCAGCTAGCCATATAAATGTGTTTTCAAAGTATGCATTTTTATGAGTTTGAGTTTTGTGGTTGTCTCTGTGTATTTGTCTGAATTGAACGAGGTAGTTTGATGCAAAATACCTCATGTGAATTGTACTCCCCTGGTGGTAAGCCAGCTATTGTTTACTTCTCACAACATGGTGCTCCATTGGACTCTTTCCAGTATGTCCAGGTCTCCTACTGGGGAGCCCAGAACTGAACACAGCACTCCAACTGTGATCTCACCAGTACTGAGTAGAAGAGAAGGATCCACCTCTCTTGACCTGCTGGTAATTCTTTGCCTAATGCAGCCAAGAACACCATTAAACTTCTTGACAGCAAGGACACATTGTTGATTCATGTTCAACTTGTTATCCACCAGGACCCTGAAGTCCTTTTCTGCTTCGGTCTTTTCAATTGTGTGGTCCCTAGCATATATTGATGCCTGGAGTTATTCCTCTCTAGGATTCTGCAATTCTGCTTTTTGAACTTCATGAGATTTTTGTCAGCTCATCTCTCCAGCCTGTCAAGGTCCCTCTGGGTGGCTCTGGTTTGTCAGCTACTGTTCCCAGTTTTGAATCATCCACGAATTTACAAAGGGTGCACTCTATCCCATCATCCAGATTATTAATGAAGATGTTAAACAACACTGGAGCCAGTGATTCCTGGGGTACTCCCTTTGTAACTGGCCTCCAACTAGACTTTGCACCACTGACTACCCCTCCGGGTCTATCCATTTAGCCAGTTTTTGATCTACCTCACTGTTTGCTCATCCAGCTCATACTCAACAGCTTCTCTGTAAGAGTCTCACAGGGGACAGTGTCAAAAGCCTCACTGAAATCCAGGATGTCATAGTTTGATCACTAAGTATAGAAATGTGAACTAGGTAAGTCTTCATACAGATTCACTTAATCAGTATACCAGGGTCCCAGAAATGATGTTAACTGACAGCACTTTCTGTCTTGCATTCACTCTAAATGCTGATTGTTGGTACAAGTCATATTCAGTACTTTAAGCTTTGGTTCCTCAATGAATGAGTGTGCCTCCCTTTCAAAAGAAGATCATCTAAATTTATGATCCATTGCTGTTAGCCCTGTTTCAACACTGGAATTTCTAACCTAGATGAAACTGAAAAAGACAGAAGGGGAATTTGAGTAGCTTTGGAGTCAGAGAGGAATTTGTAAGGTTAATTAAAAATACATATCACTGGTTCATAATACTAAGCCTAGTTCCAAAACACTGCGTGGACTAATTTTTCAAATTATTCCATCTACAGATTTGCTTTTGAAGCGTGAGAGAACCATAGCATTTTTGCTGGTTATTCAATGTCTTATAGGTATGAAACTAGGAAATGATATGTGCATGGAATTCTTAGACAAGCAGATTTTCCATAAATTTTGTATTAAAGCATTGTTAAAATGAAAACTTAAAACATAGGCACAAGATATAAGAAAGTACATTCAGCTAACTTCTTTCATTAAATCTGGAGTAATGACAAAGTACTGCAGAGTCTTCACTTGTAATTTTGCAGATGGAATCAGGGAAGACAAAAACATAATCAGGAATTTCTTCTGAAAACAAGTAAGTCATGTCTTGGCTAGGAGGTTCATTTATGTGTTACAGGTATTTTTACTGAGAAAAATATTGATGGTGTCATTGTTATTGTGTATGCATGCATTCACATGAGCGCTATGCTAGCACTCTACTAAACTTCTAAAATTAAACATTTCAAGCATTGCTGTTTTCATTTAGATTTGAACTTTTGATACTAATATGCCCCTGGTGGTGCTAAGATCTATCAGACTCTTAAATTTTCAATGGAAAAATGACGTCAAGATTTTGGAAAATTATTTGCGATTATATTCTCTTTCCATTTTCTTGCCAGCTTTCTTGAACTTACCAGATGTGCTTTAAAAATATCTTTAAAGAATCATGGAAACCAAGACAAGAGGAAGAAAACTGATCTTTAGGAAGCTATAGGAGGCAGACAGACAGAATATTAGAAGTTTGGGGGACATTAGGGAGGCTTTGCTAATCAAGGAGTTTGGCAGTTTAATCAAGGTCAAGGAGAGATATGTATCTGTATCCCAGGCTAAGATATTCTGCAGTGATGCACTAATGGCACATTTTTCCCCACTACATTGTTGTTTTTGCATCTTTGTGCTCCCTCTTGGTGTTGCAGGAGCTTTTGATACATTTGGAGCAGTGTTATGTGACTTTTCCTGGTACACAGTGACTTTCTTGCTGGTTATATTTCACACAGTCCAAAGTGACTGAGTTATTTCAGAGCAATGATACTAAAAAAAAAAATAAAGGAAAGGAGGGAAAAAAATAACCATGGGAGAGCCCTATATCTGCTATTGAAACAAGAGAATGAAGAACATTAAAGAGGGAATAAACTTAAGATCAGTTTGTCTAGGAATTGCAAAGCATGTTTGCTCAGCGAGTAGCTGTCTAACATCCCTCAATTCATTTTCCTTCCTTTCTTTTGTGTGACATTTCCCATTTGTATGGAAATTATACTATAAATCCATGAAAAGGTTTACTAAAGTTCTTCACTACCTTGTACACAGACAAAGAATTTGTAAGAAGGTGTACAGGATGAGATTTTTATAGAGCTCATCGCTTATTGACATGAGCATGTAAGTGGAGAAAGGTCATGCTGCATTTACTCCATACTTATCTCCTAGAAAACTGGGTTGGGTGGATCTTTCATCTGAGACACTATGGCCATTTTTGAGCACTATACTTCCTATGTTTTCACAACTGTTTTTTTTTTT
>JAOWBP010051057.1:0-16836 GCA_028571105.1 Tragopan temminckii | reverse complement strand
TTTTCCCCATTTTTTTTTTTTTTTTTTTTTTTTCTCCCTCCTTGGAAATCTTAGTTGGGAGCACACAACAAAGACAGGGTATAAAGCAACCCTCCAACTTCTCTGCAAAGCAGCAAGGTTGCGAAAAACTTATGCTCAATCCACTTCCAACTAATCCTCACCAGAGCAGTTTTATTATCACCTATCCCTGAGGAAAAGGTAGCTGAGAGGTAGCTACTATGTAGCTCTTCCTCCCTCAAGGTGTCTTTAGAAATTTCTCACTTAAGGGAACTAGGCCTGTGTGACCAAGGGATCAAGACAAAATGCATGACTTCTTTTGGCTCCATGCTTTGGATCTTCATAGCCTCAGGATTTCTTCCACAGCACTTTAAATTAACATAGCATTAAAATATGACAGGATTATGTTCTGTGGACTCATTAACACATTCCTCTGGTGCAATGGGAGAGAAGGAGCGCTTGAACATTCAACCACCCGAGGCATGTATTAATGTGACTGACACCCCCTGTAATGTCTCAATACATTAAAATACGACTCCTGTTGAATACGACTTTACAATTTACATGCAATTTTTCAAACATACTGTACAAGTATTTATCTTTTTGTTCCACCAGGTAATTCTTAGTTTCATAATGGGGGAAAAATCAGTTTTCTCTATGAAGCTACCCTTAGAATGTAGACTTTTCCTCATGAATGCACCTCACCCTTCTGCCATAATTTTGTTGCCTAATTCCCATGAATTTAGCAAAGTAAACTGTGATACTTCAGGATTTCCATTTTTTTTCCCTTGATGCCTTTGCTTGGCTTCTTCTTTCAACGGCATTACAAAAGGCAGGCTGAGATGCTTCTAAGCTTGTTTGCAGTTAAGAAGTTAAATGAAAAGCTGATCACTGTTTCCCATTCTGCTTTCAAATACAAACAGCTCTGTGCTTTTGTTTGTAAATACAAATAACTGTGAAATCAGCTTGGCACCTCTGAGTTTCTATTTAGCCTACAAGAAGTGGAGGATGCAAAAACTTGCAGGAACCAAAAGATATGAGCTGTAACCTGTACTTACCTACAGGTCATTTGGTGGCAGTCTTCTCTCTGGCTTAGTACTGAATCCAGAATGGTAGAAAATGCAGAACAGTTTTGGAGCAGTCTTGTTTTAAAAATTACAAAATATAATCTAGAGATATATTAAGGCATGAGATCCTTACAGATGTTGAAGTGCTCGTTTAAAAAATAAGGTTGTTGGGCACAGTATCTTAGCCACATTCCTGTAGAATGTTCTATGCTTGGACATAACGTTTTGATCTCCTCTTCTGTGGGTTCTCTCACAGGTGATCATGCAACAAGCAATCGGTTCCAATCAATTTCTAGCAAAGCTGGGAGTTGAAGAAGGTCTACCTGCCCAGATCTCTCCTAATTTGTTACTCTTTGCAACCAGAAAGCCTTCGAAAGTCCTCTGTAAGGTGTTACCAAGTAGAACTTTATACTGCCAGGACTTTAAGCCTACGTTGGAGCCCCTGGGTACCTGCTAAACTGTTTAATCCAAGACACAGAAGGAGAGATATCTTGTGGTCTTTTATTGTTAATGTTATTATTTACAACTGTGCCTAAAGTCTAAAATTTACCAGTGGAAGCTGGGAAATGTTGATGTTAGACTAAATAATTTTCTGCATCGTTATTGTGATTACAAAAGGCAAGAGACCTTGCTCCTTCCAGTAAATCCTGTGAAAAGAGTTTTCCAACAGTTTTTTTTATTGTTCTGGAACATGATCTACTTGTATCTAGAATAGTGCATGGCAGACAGCAACATATGTTACTCAGTCTTTGGATTCACTTTGATCTTCATTTTGCGGGACCGTAAGTTATACTTAAGGGGTTCGTGTGTTGTGGACTGTTGCCTGATAGAAGCAAGATATCTGGAATTTCTTATGACAACACTGTCAGAAAGCTGATACAGCTTCATGGAGGGAAATTAAATAGTAATAATGAATTGGGTCCTACAGACTCAATGAATGAAAAAAAAAGTGAAGAATGTTCTGAGTAGGTAGAATGTTTTGCTCCATCTCAGTTGTCCTAATTTATTACAACTACTACAAATGCATAAGGAAGCAGTTTATGATAAAATCAATGCCTTAGTCTGATTCTGTCTTTTCCTTTATTCCTCCATAAGAGTATTTTCTTTTAAAAACACAGCCATTAGTCAGTACTTTATGTCAAAAAAATGTGACACTGCTTGGAAGTATCAGCCTAACTTGGAGCTTAAAGATTTTCAGCTTTCTTTCCATGCTGAAGATTTTTAAACATTTCTTTCTACATTTTGAAACAACTAAGGTAAGAACCTACCTTCCTGCTATTAAGAGATACTCATTTTTCAAAGATGTTTCAGTTAAAGGTTTTTAAATCTATAGACCTAATCTTCTTCAGCTGTAATGAGAGAAGGGTCACATGAGCAGTCTGTAAATTCATTTGCATGAAGTCAGCCAGCTGAGTTTATATACCAAAGACTAATTTGTCTGATTTTGTCTGGCAAAAGATTTTTTCTAGTAAAGGCATGTACAACATTTTCTAGTGAATGGTGTAAACAAGCAGAAATGATATCTTCATTTAGCTGTGCTGTATCTTCAAGATATTTTTTGCAAAATTACTTATCCTATGCTGCAATTTATGTTATTCTAAAATAGGAAAGTAAAAACTTATCTTGCCTGAAAATTAAAATTTTCTTTTCAAGAATGAGGTGTTAAGTATACATTAAGAAATGTGAATAACTCATCTTAATCCATATGAAATTCTAAGAGAAGTACTTTGCTTGCCCTCTGATTCATTGCTCCATACAGTCCTTAAAGTTTTTATTTTATTTCTAACAGGGAATTTCCATTAATTTTAAAATTAAACTAATCTAAGTAAGCCTTTGTGTAACAGTAAAAAGTTAGAAAACTCATGCCAACACATTATTCCAGTGGATTTTTCTTTGATAGCCTCCAGCAAATTTATGAAAATAAACTTTTTAAAGCAAAACCACTTTAGTAAAACAAAGCAAACTATAGTTTGCTGCTTGTTACTTTTAAATTTCTAAATTGTGGATTTTTTTAAATATTCTAGCAGTTATCCTCTAAAATTATCTGATGTCTGTAATCACAGCGATTATCAAGGGTGTATGTAGTAGTTTTATGGCTATGCCTACAGTTTATGCATTTGAATTCTAATTACAATTATTTATTTTGGTGGGTTTTTTTTGAGAGTTTTCTGTAGAATGGAAACCTTGGAGCAGAACCTGAATCTTTAATGAAGTCGCTGACAAAAGATCAAGGTGTGTCTACCTTCTCGGGTGATACATAGATAGATTTATTTATAGGCAAAAAAAACATTGATTCCTTATACTATTGTGTATTATACAATTATACCTTGAAGGGTTGCATTACACTGATATCCAGGGACAAAATCACTCCTTTGGTTCTCATGATTCTTGAAAACAAGTGACATAAACTTATGCCAAAAGACTGAGTGATGTCTGAAAAACATAAGAGAGACAAAACTGTGCATGCTACAAAATGCAGCACATATTTTCTTTTTACTTTGTCTGCTTATAGGCTTCAAGCCATTATATCTAAATTCAGTGATTCAGTGATTTGTAAATCAGCTGCATGTTCTATTAGCGAAATAAAAAAAAAAAAAAAAAAAAAAAAGCAGAAAATATTTTTTCTAATCAGTTAAATTATTTAGAATTAACTGGATTAAAATATCTTTTTGGCATCACAGACGCATACACAGCTAGTACAGTTCAATTTTGAGAATTGATACATCATGCGTGCGCTTCCTTTTAGAATTCAGTAACATAAGACCCTCATCACTCAATGCATACTAGCACTTCCGGTGGGATTCCCTTTGGAAGATGTGAACTTATTTGTGAAGAATCAAATGATGTTGAAGAAAAGAACTGTGTTAGGGAAAAACTACTTTTGTTGTGTTTTGTCTTCTGCAAATCATGAGTGGTTATAGAATCCATAAAAGTTAGTAGCTGATGAATTATTCCTTCTGTACAACCTCACCAAAATTGAAATAATTTAATCAAAGAAACTGTTTCAACATCTCTTTCTTAACTGTTAAGCTATCATCCTATATAGGAATAAAGAATAGTCACTATGAAAAGAAAATCTGTATCATACAAAGCGTAGTCATGCTTTTTTATATCTTCCGTTATTTCAGTAAACAAACACATACTCATAGGTTACCCACATATGTGGAAGGATCAGATTTAATACCCATTCCAGTTTCTTTTGGAGGGAATGGGAAAGAGAGGCAAAAAAAAAATTCTAATTGGAGCATATAGTAAATGTATCACATCATATGTTTTTGTTGTTGTTTGTCTATTTTAAATAGCATATTAAAATATATTTGCTTACTTCTGCAGTAAGATTTGAATGGTTAAAAAAAAAGTTCATTTTTGTGCTGAACATTTATTAAACAGAAACTGGCCCAATTTTATTAATTTTAATTAAGCTATGTGGATTTTCATCAAATGAGAATACATCCCCTTGCAAACAAAGATTTTTGGTAATGAATCAGCAATGTCTTTCTAGTAGCTATTCGTCTTCTTGATACGTCATTACTTTTAAAGATGTTTTGCAAAATATTTAGATTATAAAAATGAAACACTTTCCCCATTCTGCCTCAATGTAAATGTTGATCTTTGAAGAGTGAATCATGAAACAACCTTCCTTCCCCATGGAAGGGGAATGGGAGAAGGGGAAAGAATAGGAAAAAAAACAACTTGATTGAGATAAGACAAGAAATTTATTAAAAGGAATGTGAGCTAATACAGAATAATTCAGAATAATAAATCAAATAAACCAAAAATGGAAGGAAAGAGAGGTGGTCTGAATCCATATTAGGAGGCAATCATGGCTGGCTTCTTGGAAGGGCAGAGAGCTCTCCCTCATTAACCAGAATCAGAAATTGTGTGAGGATTACAGGAGCCCTTTGGGAATTGTGGTCTGTCTCTTTTCAGCTTATCTTTCTCTCAGAGGGCTGAAGTTCACATGAGAATAGCTGAGGCTGCTAGAAGCACAGTACCCAAGAAGTGCTACTCCATGGCACTGTGCCTGATGCTACTCCATGCACATGTGCATAACGTCATGATATGGAATACTGATAAAACCAGGACAGTAAACAGTGTTGGGTTTAAGACCATGTTTGTAATCTAACTTGTAGACCTATGTAATTATGTACTTTTATTTCACTAACAAGCCGCTTAAATTTTATTTTTGAATTTAGAAACTCTTAAATGCTACTCTATTGCTGCATTTTCCCAGCATTCTTAAAGGCAAGTCTGGTAGTTCAGACTCTGCTTTGGTATTCAGAAGTCAGAGCAGAAGAATCTTAGACTAAGTAGCTATTTTGCTTCATTCTAATACAGGAAATATCAATATTTGTTTATATTTGTTTAGGATTTCAAAACAGTAGTTTGCTGCATCCCTGGAGGCATTCAAGACCAGGCTGGATGTGGCTTTGGGCAGCCTGATCTAGTGGTTGGCGACCGTGCACATAGCAGGAGGGTTGAAACTAGATGATCATTGCAGTTCTTTTCAACACACGCCATTCTATGGTGATTCTATGTTCCCAAGAACCTTTACCAAGGTTCACTTCTGCCTTTATGAATTTTCATTTCTTTGTTTCATGGAAAGTTGTTACAATAAATGAACATAGGAACTAGTAATAAAATTTTAGAGCACTTGCAAAATTGGTCACCTTACCTGAACAATTCCAGAGATATTAGAAAAAATGTTATGGTGGACACTCAGTATCTATCTGTACTTCTTTGTGAAGGTGATCATTTTTCCATAAAACGCTTTGCCTTAATCATTTTTCTTCCTGATTTTATAATGCCTGCCGTATCTAGCCTGCTCTCTTTCTCCCATTTTTCTCCGAAGATAAGTGGATAGACTTTAGTATGCAGGAATTTCTGCATGGAAAGTAGCAAAAAGTGTTCTGGTACAGAATTCCATCTTCTAGTTTGGACTTGTTTCACTGTGTATCCATCCCTAACTTCAAAATTATATAAATCAGATATGCAAACTTCAAATTTTTGAACTTTACTTAAAAAAGCAAATTTGTTAAATACATTACTTGATAACTCCAGAGCAAACCTGACACCATGTCTACACAGCTTTAAACATCTCCAAGGAGGAGGCTCCACAACATCTATGGGTAACCTATACCAGTGCTCCATCACCCTCAAGGAAACTATTAGTTGAATGCTGCATGTTTGATTATAAGTAATTATTAAAAATACATAGACTGAAATAATAAGAAAGGACATGTCAATCCAAAAAAGTGCTTTAATAAAGTAAAGTTTATTCCTTAGGGCCACAGGGGATTATTACATGTCATAAATATCACTTCAGAAAAATTACTACCTTTATCCTCATAATTTTCATAATTCAAGAAAAAAAATCATAGAAATAACAGAAACCAGAATTTATAATCATGTTACTGCAATCTCTTTGTATATGTCTCCAGAGAGACTATTAACATAAGCCTGCCTCACTGTCAGATTTAGTAGACTGTAATTTAAATCAAAACATATGGAAATAAACCAATTTTCAAATATCAAGTTTGAACATCTTTCTGCTGAGAAATCTTTTGGTCTATCTGAAGTGACCTGAAAACCCTATAATCTGTGAGCAGTCTCATTCAATTGTATAAAGCCATTAACAATGAATAAAGTAGGGAAACTCTTCATTAAATTCACAACTTTCATAGACTCTTCCCAACTGGTTAATCTTTGCAAAGGAGAAAGAAGGGTGCACTTCTGTCATACTTGTCTACATTCCAAATTAGTTTGGTTTCTTTTTTTTAACTCTCTTGTTAGCTCATGACCTTCTTAGGGGTTAACATTTTTTTAGCAGCATATGCATATTTCCATTTAAAAAAAAAAGTATAACTATAGTAAAAAGAGCTGAGAAAAAGAGGGAAAAAAAGCATTATCTTTAGTTCTTTTTAGATTCCCTGCATGTGAATGAACATATAGTTTGCTTCATGATGTTTTAGCCGATTTTTAATAGGCATTGTGCTTCCAGGGTTTTCAGGGTATTCTCAAAAATGAAAAGAATGAAAGAAGATAAACTGTTTCTTAGCCATTTCTTACTCTCCAGACTTCAGTACGAACTGAAAATCTTTTTCCAACTCTGTCCAAACTTTCTCACTTTTATATGGAGTCTTTTATCTTCAGGTAAAAAAGTCTCCTTGAAAGTTGAAGAAAATGCAAAACTTAAAACTATTTTTCCTTTGCTGAACCTGAATTTCAGTTTGTGCTAACATTAATGTGTATGTATTAAACAAACAAACAAAACAAAACAATTTTATTTATTTATTTACTTATTGTAAAAGCATTGGACTTCTCATCCTAACATTTAATCAAGATATTTCAAATCCCTCAATGGTAATGGAAAAATAAAATGATAAATCATGCTAACTTTACTTGAAGATGTTCTATATAATTAATCCCTTTAGTTTTAGAGAGTTTGAAATGTGCTATTGAGTAAGATATTTTGAATTAGAGAAATAATATAGTGTTAATATTTTTAAAAAGCATTACGATTGTACCAATTCTACTTACCTTTGCAGCAGCATACTGAAAAATTTTGAAAGTGACAGGAAGAACAGTAGAATAACATTAAAAAAATAAATTAGAAAAAGCACCGAAACAGCAAAAGGTAGAACTTATTTTGCTACTTCTGTTTTATTAGTAGTACAGTTCTCAAACTTAATATGAAATATTTTTTAAATGGGAGAAGCAAATAAGATTGATAGAGTTCAAGACAGTAAGGGACTTGATTATGATATACCAAAAATAAGCTTGCCTATTGAAAAAAGAGTGAGAATTGACTGAACACCAAGTAACTCCAGTACTGAAAAAGACATGCAGACATGTTCAACCAATCTGAACAAATGGCTTTCTGACCAAGAAGCTTGGTGCGTTTGTTTGTTTGAATGTTTGTTTTCCAGTTATCTTAGCTGATCTTTTAAAATAGTTTACCTCTTCACTAGCATTTCATTAGATAGCTCATTGTATTCCCCTGGCACTATGGGTAGTTAATCAGAGTGAGAGCATGCTTAAATATTTGCGAAATGATGACCAAATATGCAAGTAAGGGGTCAGCATAAAAAACATTTTCTATTGCATTTAAAAGAGCCATTTCAAATTTCTGCAGGTGAACTGAACTGCCCAATATGGAGAGGTGAACAGTTAACATGAAAAAAAAAAAAAAAAAAAGCAAATGTTTACAATTATTTGATCCTTTAAATAAATCACTTTCCCTTCTCTGCTGCCACCATTGCTCTGAAATCATTACATTCATCATGTCTTTGCTGTTTAAGAGATTTCCAGTTTAGCACTGAATATTCTAGCAGTTTGGAGAGCAAGGCTTTTCCAAACCATCTTCTACTTATATCTAAAAATATAATGGTAATTTGTGATCACGTCTGAAACTGGTAAGGAGTGTCTCAAATCAGCATGAAGCAATCAGCATCACTTTGTGGACAATTTTACTTTTGAAAGCATTTCTTTCGAGCTGTTTGCCTTTGAAGGGGAGTGCTCAAGAATGTTTAATGGCTGAAGACTTGAATTTGCAAGACCTGGAAGACGGGAACAAAGGAGGTGTTGCTGGGATCCCAAAGTCAGAAGCTGTCACTCTAAAGGCACCTGACTCTACCACTATAAAGAAGAGTTTGTACTTTTGTCATTAGTAGCCTTCAGCTGACCAACACAATCTCTGACGACCTACCTCTACTGAAGATCCACACCTGACGCCAAGACATGGCTTGATCTAAGAGTGGTAAATTGCTTTGCTTTGCTATGTTTATAGGTCTGTATGTCTCCCTGTCCCCGTTTTCTGTCTTTATCTTCTTTTATTCTTTTACTCTTCATAGTAGCCCTTACTAAAATTGTCTTACCTGTAACGCTTATTAATTGTAATTAGCCAGTTAGCCAAGTTTACCTCCAAGTAGTTGCTTTTAGTTGTTAAGAAAGCTCTCAGTAAGTTTATATGTATTGTTCCTCTGAGTCTTGGATGACTCCATCACAGTAGTGACCCCTTGCTGACTAGGGGAGGTGCGACTCAGGAGATAGAAAAAGATTCACCCCTCTTAAAACCCACTGAGTGGGATGAGACATCATGAATGAGAAAGATGATAAATGCTTATTCCTGGAATGCAACAGGATGTTATTACTAATATTAATATGTCTTTTTGAATGTATCGTTATAACCATGTATTGATGCTATGAAAGCCACACATCAAAATTGCAAATACTTTGATTGTAACAAATCACTTAACGTATAGAACTTTCATTCCTGAAATCATAAAGTTAATGTAGGTAATTTTCTTAAGACAGTTTGGAAAATAATCTATTTGATTTGAGACATATTATGTTTCAATTTCATGTAGAACAAATTCAAAGATATGAAGGATAGTTTTTAGAGAAATTGCAAGTAAGTAATTTAGGCTGTTAATTTTAATTGAAAGATTATATCCTCTGAAACTAAGGCAGGATATGTTCATAGACTCGGAGTACTATATCTCTGCTGAACTATATGCACAGGCTTAACCATGACAGCAAATGTGTTACACATCTGCTAGAAGCAAACAGAGTTGGGTAGACATTTACTGTTGCTGCTGGCTAACTTCCAGGTTAAATGCTATTTGAGAACCACATTAATTCCATTTTGTGTGATCAGTTCTTTTGAGCTAAATTTAGATCTCTTATTAAAGAAGACACTCTCCAAATTCAGTTTATTTATTCTTATGTGGAGAAGTCTGTTTATTTCATGATTTCTCTCACCTACTTGTGTGTGACTTAACCAGCTTGTGGAAATATGCTGACATCCAAAGTGAGTAACTTGAGACAAGGTGCATGAAATAATACTTCTGGGCATTAAATGTCTTATTGAAGCCGAACCTTTGAACTTCAAATGAAGTTCAAATTGTCTTCTAGAAACAAATGCAGCAACCAAACACACAGAGGTTTCTTTCCATATGGTTAAAGAAAAAAAAAGAAAGGTTAATTTTGTTTAATTTTCTATGCAGTCAAAAGTCTTGGGTAAAGCATTTTTAATGTAGTTTGTATGCAAGTAAGGAAGACACATGCACCTCGATTTCTTAAACTAAGAACCAATTTTGACTGTATTA
This sequence comes from Tragopan temminckii, assembly GCA_028571105.1. Taxonomy (NCBI): domain Eukaryota; kingdom Metazoa; phylum Chordata; class Aves; order Galliformes; family Phasianidae; genus Tragopan; species Tragopan temminckii. The sequence continues at coordinate 6,662 of JAOWBP010051057.1, read as the reverse complement.
ATTCTAAATGCCACAAACCTAAACACTCTTTCAGTATTGAAATATGATTTTGCTATTTGATTTCTACATTCATGCTAAAAGCAGCAGATAAATGTATTGCTTCAGATTGTGGAAATGCAAGGAATGCAGAGGCTAGCATTTCAAAGAATAGTCCAAGCCCAGAATAAGCAACAGTTACCAGAAAGTACAGATGAAAACAAATTTTGCCACAGATCACCTTCACCTTCAGATCAATAGTCCTTCTCTAAAACATCCATTCAATTCTATGAAGAAAGAATGTCTTGATCTGAAAGAGTTCTAGCTTCTCACCACTTTGATGATCTATTTAATAACACTGTTATTTACCGTCTTTTAATAAGTTTTCACTTCGTGGGAATGTGAGATACAGCTCTGTGCTGTGGTTGTCACTAAAATCTCTATTTTACCCATTAGAGTCCTACTTACTTAGATCTTAGGGAAGGTTTGAATTTTAGAATGGCTCCCTTTCCCAGAGGTGTCCCCTGAATATGGCTGCACTCATAGGCATACGTTTTCTCTTCTCCCTCTACCACCAGCTTTGCTTACTGAATCCTTGACTGGTACCAACTTTCACGACTGGTATCAACTTTCACAACTGGTAATCAGAATTGCACATCCATTTCTTTGCTCTTGTGTCATGACCTTTCATTCTCCAGAAATTTTCAATGCAAATGCATAAACCTCTTCTTGATATGCTCTTTCTATACCTGGTAAATGGATCATTCTTTACCAACTGCATATATAGATTCCGATTACCTTATTACTGCGTTTGCATTTGCAATTCTGGACACAAAATGAAAAGAAATAGCCATCCTGATCATAGTTTGGATGATATTAAAAACAACAACAGCAACAACAACAACAACAACAACAACAAACAGAACAAATGAAGAAGAAAAAGTTGTCTAACGAGGAGTTTTACAACTGCATTTGAGTCGAGGTGGATTGCAGTGACTGGCTACAAGCACACTCACTGGCAAATGGAAGACACTACATCATAAGTAGGTTTTGGGTTAATATGAATGATCACTGAAGTCTAGACTATAGTTGAGTTAGTGAAACTGCCTCTTTTTTATTTTAAGAGCACCTCTTCCTTTGTTCCCAAACATGCATCATACAGTGTGTAAATCTTTTTGGAAAGCAATCATTTGCAATTTAAGATCTGCATTTAGCTTTTAGTGTTTCTGAAACACTATTTTCACAATTTTTTTCTATCCTATGATTTTAAGGCAGAATTTTCATTAGAATATTAAAAATATTTGACCCAATTGTAATTAAAAACTAATTTTAGTTAATAGATCATAAAACTAACTTTTGAAGTCCTTACAATATCTAATTTTACGCATGCAGTTTCTGAAAAGAATTTGGCTCTGCACCAATGTGGTCATTGAAACACTAAACCATAAAACAATTTGTTGGACGTAGAAATTAAGAAAGTATCTTTTTTCCATCTTATAGTTAGTTCTCAAGTGCCAGTTCAACAAGAAGGAAATGGGCTTGTAGCATACTTGTTACAGACAGTGATAAACTATCAGCTTTTTGCTTAATACAGTTAAGATTTAAGCCACTGATTTTGCCAAGTCTGTTTAAAACAATAATATCTTCTGTGTAGGTAGAACAGTGTCAAATTCCACATGAATAATGAACTGTTTCACTGAATTTGAAGAATAGAATACCAGTAAGTGTAACGAAAAAAGTAAAGTATTTTGCTACTCCTTAAAATGCAACACTGAACCAAGACTTAAAATCCTCTGCCACTCCAGTGTTCACTTGGATGTGTGGTAAGAGATTTTTTACTCCTTTTTTTTTGTAGTTAAAATGCTCATTAGTGTGAACAAAGGTGAAACATGTAAGGTCTTCGTACACTACTTTCCCACTCAGATATTAACAATTTATGCAAGATTTTGGCAAGTAAGTGAGTCTGTTCCGTTTGTGAGGGATAAGCATTACTCTGTTTAAAAAAAATGCAGAAATAAACAAAATTTCTGGGTTACTGTTTCTTATGGTTACATCCTAAAAAGTTGACTGGTGTATCCACAGTCATTCCCTTTATTCCCCAATGTCACCAACATTTCTCAAAACGTACTTCATTTTGTGTGATTTGGTTCATGATGTGCTATGGTTCAATTGTTTACTGTACCAATTTTCTTACTGAAAAATAAATTTCTCCAATATTTCATGGATATAAAGGCAAAGAAATTTCAGAACATTTATGCCTGAATTTCTTTAAGTTTCAGTTCTTATCTGGGGCCCATAAAGCGGGATGAAGCACCAAGGTCAGTGAATCTTTCCTTATTGTTGCTTTTACAATCTTGAAAATTAAAAGCTTCGGTACGGAGTAGTTTTGTACAAAAAGGGCAATACTGAATGCATTTAGTGTACTGGATCAAAGCAGTAAATATCAGGCCCAGATACTTACTATATATCTGTAGTCTAACTCTCATAAATGTGAATGGAAAGCTTCCACTTTATTTCAGGAGATGTTTCATGCCCATGCTGCTTATTTCACTTTAGCCTACGGAAACATTGTCCTGAAAGTTAGCACTGGGCACTGCAGAGCTCTATCACATTAATGTAGAAGCTCAGGGACTTGGATACGCACATACTTATCCATTTGACACAGTTAAATTTATGATTACTCTCATGCAGAAAATAGCTTATCTGTAGGCCTTTGAGACCCAAATTCTTCAGCAACACTTCAGGGTTATATCCCTTGGCAGGGAAATATACTCCTCTTGTCGTCAGCACTTGTCACCTCTTTGTCACAGGTTTACCTCAATTTTTATCTATTCGTCATTTATATTTCTGACTTTGTCTCTGTCCATATGTCATTTTTGATGATTAAATAATGGAAGCTCAGCTGCCAGCTTTTATCACAAAAACAGTGGTCTCTTATATGTATTTTAGTATCCTGCATCAAAGAACTTCACTTCAACATCACAGTAGAATGCGTTTACTTGTTTTTCTCTATCTCCATCAGTCAAGGAAGCATTCCATACACCTTTCTGAAATCAAAACAAAACAAAACATAGCCCTGTTTGACAAAGTCAAACGCAAACCCACATAAGTATTATCTACTACTTTAAGAAAATCAGTTAGGGTAAGTCATGCTAAGTCTTTGCCATTGAGCACAGAAGTCCATTGGTACACAAATCCAAAAGATAAAGAAAAAAGACTCTTAAATTACTTACGATTTTCAATGCTTTATATTAAAGATGTAGAAAAAGAATCTAAAGAATCTTAAAAAAAAAAAAAAAAAAAAGAAAAAAGAGGAAAAGGATCCCTCCCACAAGCACTACATCAAAGGAAATACGTCTTCAAAAATTACATGATTATATGTCCTTTTAGTCTAATCTTCACTCTTGTCACTCAGTGTATAATAATTTTATCATCTGATTTAACCTGCTGTGAACCAGGGAAAAATTAGGTCCATCTGTCAGCAAAAAAAATGATTTTGATCGAAAATTAAAAGATTTACTCAAAATGGAAAAAAAAAAAAAAAAAAAAAAAAAAAAGCTATATTAAGTTACAGGAAAAGGTTTCTATTACCTCTCTCACATCAGTAGCTGTGTCATTAATATACAAAATAAGACTTTTCCGTTATGTGATAGATATAAAAAACATAAAAATTCCCGAGTTTCACTGAACTTTTTGTTTAATATGTACTTACATCAAACCAACCAGGAGACATCATCACTACTTTATTTCTCATATTTCAAGCAGTCATCTTGGGTTATTTTCCTCTTTCAGCTGATAAAATTCAGGTAAGCCATAGCTGTTACCAATTAGATAGGTGATCAAATGAAGTTAAACTGCTAGGTAAAAGACACGCCTTTGCTTTTTTGGTTTTGTTAAAGAAACAGGGGCGCAGAAGAATCCTCATGAACTGAGCTTTAAAGGGGCTGCAGAGCAAAAACTATTTTAGCAAACTCAAAATGAATCGAGAATGAGCTAGACAGATCAGCATTTGTGAAAACTGAATCATGTTTCTGGGCTTAAGCAGAAGCAGAAATTGAGGTATCTGGATATTTTGCAGACAACATGAACATACCAAGATGACTCCTCAAAGTCTCTTCCTGCTCCGTGATAGAATTCATCATGTGTCATGCTTAAGGACTGCTGGTGTCACAGATGGTCTGTTTCAGTTCTCCAGGTGCAAAGTGTCTATAAACTTGACCTAAATTGAAGGTACAAAAATTTTTGCTATCAACAGAGCAATTAATTCCTATTGGCATAGTCTAGCCAAATCGATCCTTTTGCAAGTAAAAAGAAACACTTTGGGTTCAACATGTTTTGCCTTCTGGGTGATTACTTTGGTAATATGGGCTGTCCCAGTCTGCCTCATTAGAGTTTGGATTAAGTCAATTAATCACTTAAAGGAAGAAAGACTTGAGTTCTGCCTGCACTCAACAGGAACTCTTGTTGACTTACAGAAGAGATGCTGTAAACTGTACCTATCATGCTCTAGTCTTGATGTCTTGCACTTCTGTTTAAAAAGAAAGGAAAAAAAAACAAAGTTTACTTTTCTGCATTAGTTTTTGCCATTATGAATGGCTTCCTTATTTATGCAAAGCACAATGAGATCAGCTGATTAAAAAATCAATCTAAATAAGACTGCATGAATAAGTCTAGTTGCCTGAAATACAGATGAAGTTAGTCTTTTTGTCAAAATTACATCCAAGAATCTATTCTGGCTGACTCAAAGAATCGTGAGTACATACTGAAATTTCTAAAATATTCATTGCTGTAGGCAGCCTTTATTCCATGCCAACAAAATGCATTAATATGTTCATCTATGATATGGAAGAGTTATATTGTCTTTTAATTTTTTCTTAATTATTCATGTGTGTTTTCCTATTGAGCAGGAATAACTGCAGACCACTGTGTAAAAGACTATGGCACCACAGAGCTCTTCATTGCTAGCTGTTTTGCTTTGTACAGATTAAAAGTGTTTATTGAAGAGATGCTTTTTCTGTTGTCAGCATGCATAGCATAATGTAATTAAACTGGGAATTCAAGAGGAGGAGAATACTTTATGTCTCAGAGTTTCGAAAGCTTAATCTCAGCATAATTTTTCAACTGAATATTCTTGACCTTTGAGGTAATATTTAGTAATATATTCCAGGAAAACAAATTATTACTTCTTTTTAATAGCAGAAAGCAGGAAATGAACTAGCTGATGTATGTGTAGGTGTATGTTTCTTATACATATAAGTGCTTGCATACATACATGACTTCTAAATAATTCAAGTCAGTGTGATGTTTGGACATGTCTTTAATTTCATTAACATTACAAAAGAGAGAAGGAAAAAGAGGAAAGGGAAAAAAAGGGAAAATGGAAAAATCTTTTGTCATTCTTGTTGGTTCATTAAAGATTCTCAAAACAATGCAACAGTAAAGACAAAAAGTTCCTTTTAGCAATTTGTATTTGGAAGATGTATAGCCTCTTAAGAGTGAAATTGGCAGCTGCATCTAATGTAAAATGGTTGAATTTAACTATTACATTAACAGTAACTGAAGTCTTTGAAGCTTCCAACTGTGAAAAATTGATCTGTGGGGATTCTGTACTTATTATTATAACAAATGTCTAAACCCTACTTCTTGTTGTGTTACTAGATATGGATATTGGGATTTAAGAGGTGATGGAATCACTCACTTCTGTAAAGCTCTGATTGAACAAACCAGTTTTATTAACTTTTAATAGAAATGTTTAGTCACATGACCTGTTTAGTCAACTAAGCAACATAAACATCCAAAAATAAAGAATATTTTTTTGCTTGTATAACCTAATAAATTAATAATCAAAACAAACATAGGCTGAACTTGTACACAGGCACAAACACACGTTACTTGAGAAAAGGCATAAATTATTCATAACATCATTTTTATTTTCTGCTAACATTTTAGTGAAAGAAAGAATTTCAATCTGGGATAGGTTTTCACAATTTAAAATGGGTCTTGGCAAGAACAAGTCAGTTCATTCCAGTGCTGCCCATGAAGCTGTGAATTTTAAAGCAGGTGAAAACCTAGCCCTTGAATGAATGAACACTTTAAGTTTTCAAAGGTGATTATGGTACTTCAATACTACTAACTTCAAAGTAACGTTAATGATAGAAGGTTTATCAGATAGCTTGACACTGCACCATCAATGTTCCTCATTTCTGACATTTAATGGTGTTACTGCTGATGTTTCTCCAGTAGCTTTCAGCTGTTCTGCATATTTCCAAAGCTGCCAGAGATTCTGTGGCCTTAATTTCTCAAGTGACTTCCTGTTACATTACCAAGGAGAATATATACAGGAGAAAATAGTACTCAATAAGAGCCAACAATGCAGTAGAGAATGCCATTAGTGTGATAGTCCATGACTTTCAGGTTGTATTTAGAAAGAGCTTCTCTACTGAATTCTCTATAGAATTAAAAGTGGAGGCTTAAAAAGGCCTAGACTTGTTTTATCTTATCTAGTAAAAAGGTCCTTTTCTACCACAAGACATGCATTTTCAACTACTGCCCTTAGAGACTGGCATTGATGGTTCTTTTGTAAGTAGCAATGTGATTCTGCTACTATTTCAAAAGTAAAAATAAGGTACGTTTTCTATTCTCTACTGAAGATCATCAAATACATGCATACACATGTAAAAGATGCA
>JAOWBP010051056.1:0-16841 GCA_028571105.1 Tragopan temminckii | reverse complement strand
CTCTCCTCTCCTCTCCTCTCCTCTCCTCTCCTCTCCTCTCCTCTCCTCTCCTCTCCTCTCCTCTCCTTCCCTTCTCTTTTTCCTTTTTGTTCCTTTCCTTCCCCATCTTTCTTTGTCTTTCCTTGTCTTTTCTTGATCTTACTGCCATCTATAAGTGATTTGGAGAGAAAATGAACCTCATGCCAAGGCAGGGATGTGTCCCAAGCCTGAGCTGAGCCTTCCCAACACCCACAGTCCTTTGCATGAAGGTGCAGATGACAGCAAAGACTCCCCAGTGCCACCCCCACCACTCTCCAGGGGCATCACATCCTGCCCTTCCACCTGGGAGTCTCCAACTGCATCATATCAACAGACTGGAAGGAGAAAAAACAGCCTGCAGGCATGCTGCTGGCTGGTCACCATCACCACAAGCTGCACACATCAGCCAGAAGATCTCAGCAAAGAGCATAGCTGAATCTCCATTTCTACCTGAAGGATCTGGATCACAGCCCTAGATTACCTCTTCTTTTACTGCCATCTTCTTCCAGTTTCTTTTCAGAGAATTTAGGAGGTTTTAAGTAGGAAAAGAAGAAATTTTGTATAAAACATGACTAGTCATAATCTCCCTGTGATACGGGATATACTCTCTATCCTTTCCTTTCCCTGGCAGGTGATAATTATAATTTATCACTGAGACTTTCAACAGTTTCTACATAAGCCCTAATTATACCTTCCTTCTGTGTGGGATCCCAGTACGTGCAGCTCAAAATGAATTTCTCATGGGTTGAATAGCAGCTGGATCGAAGCAGAGGATCACAGTCCTTAACGCAAAGAAACCATAGAATCATAGAATCATTAAGGTTGGAAAGACCACTAAGATCACCTAATCCAACTGTCAACCCGTCAGCACAGCACCTCTAACCCATGTCACTCAATGTGACAACCACTCTTCTTGAACACCTCCAGGGGCAGTGACTTCACCACCTCCTTGGGCAGCCCATTCCAATGCCTCACCACTCTTTCTGAGAAAAAATGTTCCCTAATATCCAATCTGAGCTTCCCTTGGTGCTACTTAAATGCCATTACCTCTCATCTTTTTGAAACTATTGGGCTCACCAGGGGAAGTAACATGTGAATCAGAAGTAGTAGGGGCTAGTGAGGAATACTTGTTCCTCTGGCCTCCAGAACAATATCTTTTTCATTTTTTCATTCATTTAATGTGTCGTTGTACACTTCTGCTGTGGTTTTCAAAGCCATGTGGAGGTTTACACCTAGGTTAATGCCCTGCAATTCGTAATAAGTCACCACAAACAATCAAGCCTGCTTCAAACAAATTAACCTGCAAATACAGATGAACCTTTGCATCTCTTGTGGTTCCATAGATTTTTTGGACTCTATTCTGGAGGGACGATCATAGGAAATAACAGTCCAAAGCTGAACCACGTTTTTGCACAAAGCACTTTTTCCTCTACCTCTGCATTCCTCCAAAATTGTTCAGTCTCCATATTCCTGCAGGGAACCTCTGTCAACATGCTCTTGTGTCTGGAGCACGTGTGTCCCCAGTATTCACTCCCTGGGGATGACTCATTGTTCACAATCAGTTGCAGAAACCTCATTTAATCATAATCACCACCATTAGAAATTACAGCTGTTTTGCTTCATCTTCAAAGCACTTTATGGGCTGTGTTAACAAATGCATGCCCAGGAAGTTAAAGTTATTGGCCAAACCTCAGAGCATTTGCAATGGATTTGGTACAAATGCTTTCAGTTTTGTGTGGAAACAAGCAAGGGGAAATCATGTTTGCAAAAGGGTCACATGGTGTTACAATAGATTTTCCCTTGCCTGCTAGAAGCAAAATGAGGATAAAAGCCAGGGAATATTAGCTTAAAAAAATAGAAGAGGAAGAAGAGGAAGAGTGTAGAATAAAGAAGAAAGTAATGGAAAGAAAGGGAAAGAAAGGGAAAGAGAAAGAAAGAGAAAAAAGGAAGGGTTGAAGAAAGACTTTTCAGAAATGCCACATCATTGGCTGGACTGATGCGCATTCCTATCCTTTATTAGATGGAAACTTACCAAAAGTGTGATTTTGGTTCAGCAAAGGTTGACACACCACCTGAATCTCTTCTTTTGCAAGGGATGAAGACATGAGACTGGCACGTACAGGGATGGTTTCAGATTGGAGAAGTTTCTTTTGAGGGAGAATAGAAGGTAATTCACACCCTAGGGTCTGGGTTTCAATTATTTTTGACTGATAGCTTCCTTATAAAGTGGTCCACCCCACCTTCTTGAGAGATCCACCCAGATCACTCTGCTGTTCATCTGGAAACGGGCTTTCCAGACCTGCCTACCAACCCTCCTTCTAGAAGGTTCCACCTCCCCATCTGCCCTCCAGTCCCAACTGTCCTTCCAGAAACTTCCACGGCACCTCTCAAGTGAAGGTGGCCACCAAGAGCCGTCAGCCCATCTTGGTGGCCTCCAGCCCACACCAGCCTTAGTCCCCACGGCCTTCAGGACAAAGGCACAACCTCTCTGTCACCATGGGTTCAGGTAGGGATGAGCAGGAAGAGCACCAGCCCCTGCCATGGGACTCACTGCTCCAAGGAAGGGATGCTCCAGCACCAAGAGGACAAAACCTGTGTCCATCTCAAGGTACTCTCCAAGCCCAAAGCAATAGTAATTACTGTCAATTTTATTGATGATAATGGGAGAGGAAATTCTGGCTGAAGACAACAAAGAAGTCTTCAAATCTTGCAACAACCACTGACCTGAGCACAGGAGATTTTTATACCTTTTTTTTTTTCCCATAGTTTCCCATGCACAAAAATGTGGGTAGGACCCAGTTTAGCCATGCAAGGGCCTGAAAAGCTATCAGAGCTCTCAAAAAAAAATAAAATATATATATTTATATATACATTGATATTCCCCTATATGAAATGGCTACGTGTATAACGTGCTTTTCAGGACCTGCTTTCCCAGGGTGTTCACACAACTCCCAGGACAACAAAGCTCTGATCCAGGGGCAGGTCCCACTCATGTAACACATGCAGTACTACTGCAAAAAAGCCCAATATGAAAACACAACACAGGAAAAACGTGAAGCAGGTGATTTTTTCCAAATGGAAAAAGTAATTACTTTAGTAGAAACAGTAATTACTTTATTAATGTTTTCTTGCACTCAAGCAGATGTCATGTTATATAGATCCTAGAGAAGGGTAGACTAGTTATATTGCAGAGAGAGCAAAGTGGGTCTATGAAAGCATGAGATTAGGTGTACTACCACAGGGCAGATCCATTCTGTAAACCAGGGCTGTGTGATAAAGGACTTGCAACAACCACTGGGATCATGTTCCCAAAAATTCCTTCCAGGCTTTTTGAATACACAGCCACAGAAAGCAGAAGGATTGAGAAATTCCCATCCAAGCAGCTGAAGAGTTGCATGCAATGCTGGAGTGTGAGTAGATGAGCAAGGACAGAAAGAATTTGATTGCTCCAAGCGAGGAAGGAAATGTGTGACGTTAAAGCTTCTATTAATGCTGATTCATTAATGGGATTATCCTGAAGTGCCCTATAAATGTGATAAACCATCAGATTTGGGGTCAGGACGCTAAGGAGGTTGTTATCTGCTAGACCAGAGCTTGGGGTGGGAGTTGGACCTCCCTACATGAGAGTCAACCCCACTAGGTGCATAGGGCACTTATCACATACAGTAGTGAGGAGTCTGTTCTACAGCACGTACATTTCCTTGATGTGGTGGGAGCCCATCACCACTTGGTCTTTCCTGTAAGCTTCTCAGCACCTTCTGGAGGTGCTCAAAGTTACACCTTTGCTTTGTACACGGGGAATATGAGGCATGCAGAGCAGCCCAGGTGGTCCAGATCAACAACCAGGCAAACAGCAATAGCACAGTATCGTTAAATTAGGCATAAAATGCATTACAAATCAGAAGCTGTTTAGACTGAGGGGTTACAAAGACCTTGCACAATTAACAGATTGGTGGCCAGCCCCAAAACACCCCAAAACAGCCAAAGCATGGATCCACCGCACAGAGTTCAGTGGAACACAAGGGTTGGCCACCAGCAGTTCCTTTCCTCTGATTTTGACCCTGAGCTCCTTCATATAACTGATTTATAAGTTTGGGTTACCATAGAATCACAGAATGGTTTGAGTACGAAGGGAACTCAAAGTCCACCCAGCCCCCCCAACCTCCCCATAGGCAGGGACACCTCCCATCAGACCAGGTTGCCCAAAACCCCATCCAACCTGTCCTTGAGCATCCTGCCAAGGATGGGGAATCCACAGTTTCTCATGGCCATGTGTTGCTGGCAATGGTGGCTTTGCTCCATGTGCTGCCCACGCAGGATTCAGCTCTGTCCCATGGAACACAAAGAGCTCAGCCCTGGGCTTTGCCCCAGTGGCCTTCAGCTTTCTAAGAAGTCTCTCTCCCACCACTGAACAGCAACTGTGGGATGGCAAAAAAAGTGCTCCCACAGCTCAAACCCAGCCAAGTGCTTGGGGAAAGGAGGAGGAACGAATCCCTTGGAAGAAATTTCTTTTTTAAAAAAAAAAGGAGCTCAGAAAGGAGGGAAACATTTCTTTGAAGAAAAATCCCACTTTGTGCAGTTCAGCATGTCCTGGCTCAGCTCCCTCCCTGCTCCTGTGAATTCCTGAGCTGCTCTTTGTGCTGTGCTGCTGAGGGATGACGATAAGATTGGGACACAGCATGAAGGACCCTCTGCTTCCCCCCAGCTCCGGCCCCACTGGGGGCACCACGCTGCCGCCAGCACCATCTCCAAGGGAAGACTTTGTCTGCCGGCCAAAAGGGAGGAAGAAAAGAGGTCTGCAGATCACATACCTCTGTCGGCAGCTCTGCAGAGTGCTATTCAGCCTGGACAAAGGATGGGGCCCCTGGACGGTCATTTTTCCAAAACCCCCAGTACCAGCCCTCCCCAGGCTGCTGGAGTTAATAGGCTTGGAGCAAAACACTCCTGCGAGGAAGGGATGCTTTCCATGAGCTTTCTCTTTTACAGCATCTCTATGCATCAGGGCTAGTCCATTCTTACGTTGTTAAGATGCAGTTCTGCTATTTTCAGAGCAAAACTCTTATTAAACGCTACTGCACCTTTGTATCTCAGTGAAGTTTTGAACAAACTTTGGAGTCAAAGGATCGTCTGACGCTCAAGATCCACGTTCTAGTTCCCCATCAGGTTGCCCAGAGAGGTGACGGATGCCCCATCCCTGCACTCAAGGTCAGGCTGGATGGGCTCTGAGCACCTGATGGAGCTGTGGGTGTCCCTGTTCACTGAGTCCTATAGCATGAATCCAGCCCAAGATGAAGGCACTTTCATCACTCAAACTTAGCAAGCCAATCCCAACACACCTTAAAGGACCCTCTGTACCCTGGGCTTCATGAGTTGTCTTCTATATAGCGATGGGACTCGGGCACCAAAGGGCACTGCTACATAGAAGACCACCCCATAGAAAAGCTCAGAGCAGTCAGACATCAGCTGATGAGATAAGGAAAGTGTTTCCCAGGATCTGGGAGAGCCAGGCACTACCAGGCACATGATGGACTTTGCCCTGTTGTAGTGCCTCATATTCACAGAATGGCCAAAAAAAAATGTATCCCTCCAAACAACATTCACAATAACCCAAGAGGAGGGTGGGATAGGTGCAGCCTGATAGCAGCAGAGGGAAGGAAGAAGTCACAGGGGTGAAGCACTGAAGTGGGGGTTGGATAATTTGGGGGAAGGAAAAGCAAAATGGTTTGGTGTCATTCACCAGCATTACTTGCACAAACTGGGTTTCACCCAACTAGAAAGTGTTAAAAACTTTTCAGGAAAACAGAGCACTCAGGAGAGAGCCATGGTGACCCCACAGAACCTTTCTGACTGCCTTAAGGCATGAATCAATTAAAGCAATCACAGAGCAAAGGTTAATCAGTAGCAAGTACATCTTAAGAAATAAGCAGTCGCTTAAAAAGCAATTGCTCTTGCCAATTCTGCCAACTCCATCCCACTCCCCCCTTCTCCTTTTCTAAAGTGCCTTTTATTTCTCAGACTCTGGAGGCTTTCCAAAACAAGTCCAGGGTTAGGAGCAGGAAGGGACCAGCCAGAATCGTGCTCCAATCCTGGTTCAAAACATTTCTATGCAAGCAATGAGATTCCATTGATGAGAAGCTGAAGGACAAGGTTCCTCATCTCTTCCTACAGCATCATATGTACTACCTAGATCACAACCACCCAAGCACCAGAGAGGATGTGAGCTGGGAGGATGGAGAATCCATCCAGACCCTTAGAGCAGGTCTTCGTCATGCTTAACACAGCGCCTGTGGACATCACAAAGGCCTATAGGGCAATTAGGGACGGGAGAGAAGGACTGGTATGAGGACAGGATCTGGGTAGGATAAGGTCATAGAATCATAGAATCATGGAGGCTGGAATGACCAATAAGATCATCTAGTCCAACCACCAACTCCTGTCTGTGACTCTAGGTCATGTCACTCAATGTGACATCCACACTTTTCTTGAAAACCTCCAGGAATGATGACTGCTCAGCCCTCTAAGGACTCTCCTTCCATCTTTTTTCCTGGAGGATACAAAGAAAGGATGAAATGCCACAGATGTTCTGCTGGTGAGGAGTTGCAGGGAACAAGGACCAAGACCACCCTCCCTACACAAGGGATGTCACCAAACAACAAACCCTCAGCCACCAATAGGGCAGCACATGAAGGATGAAGTGAGGATGAGATGCTGAAGGGATGGGCACCTGCAGGCAGCCTCCTCTGCTCCCCTGTGTGAGGTGTCCAAAGCTGGAGCAGTGGCTGCAATGTGGAGCCAAGCCCAAGCTCAGGCTGGTGCAAAAGCATAGAATCATAGAACTATAGAATAGTTTGAGTTGGAAGGAACCTCAAAGATCATCTATTTCCAACCCCCTGCCATGGACAGGGTTGCCAAGCACTAAATCAGGCTGCCCAGGGCCCCATCCAGCCTGGCCTTGAACACCTCCAAGGATGGGGCATCCCCAAAATGGTCCAGGGTACATCAAAAGTACCGTCTCCACGCTATTCTGCCCATGTCTCCTCCATTTCCTTCTTCCTATTGAGACCTGGAGCCCATAGGATCATGCCAACTTCTTTTCCTATTTATAGATTAGTCCAAACCCCTCATGTCTCCCACACAAAGCTGCCAAGTGATCACTTGGCCATGGGGTGAGATTTGCTTCATCTCTCAGCTGATGCGCTGCCTCCTGAACCCACTGCCAAACAGCAACAAGTGTTGGCAAAACTGACTGCCAAAGGGCTACAAACCTGGAGAAACCATGTTTTCTCTTACAGTTCTGTTTTTTATCACTCTAAGCACCCACTTGCACACAGGTAGTCCTGCAACAAGCTGCCACTGAGTCTAACGAGTTGCATTTTCATCACCCCAGTGGCACATAAAGCCCACAAGACCCCATCCAGTCACCTCCCCAGTCCGATGCCATGCCATAAGGAAGTCACAGGGCTGCTCGTGGAACCCAGCTTGTTGTTTCTCATCGAAGTTTTCAAAGTTCCCTAGAAATCTCACGCATCTTTTAAACATTTCAATAGCAAAGTTGGAACGGAAGAGGCTTTGGCTCCTTTTACATCCAGAGGGGTTTTTTTAATTAAAATCCAGCTGGTCCCACAGCACTTTCTGCATTTTCTTTAGTGAAATGTAGCTAAACACTTTGAGCAGCTGTAGGAAATTACCTCCAATCTCTCTTGCCCTTCCACCTGGAGTTTTGTGCCGGAGGATGAATGCGTAGAGACCCCATTGGGAGAGCAGGAATCCCAAAGTAAGGAGAAGGAATCAAGAGATGTATACTATAGGCTGGACCTCCAGCCAACCAGAACCCGTATTATCCAATCCAAACCTGCATTATCCAACTCAAACCCACATTATCCAACCCAAACTTGGCTCAGTGCTGGTCCCCAAGTTTACAACAGCTCACCAAGACACTCTCCTTCCAGATGTACACCTGCACAGCCAACCCTATGTCAAGGCTCCCAGCTTGGGCAATGGACAGCATTGCCCACCCAAGGGACACGAGGGATGCGTCGGACCCGAGTGCCACTGCCCGCTCTCAGCCTCCCTGAATGGCTCATGATTATTTGCAGCTGTTCCCAGATGTTCCCCTTCCACGGGTTATTTGTTCCCGGGACGACCTCCCCGTTCACACGCCATGGGAAGAAAGAGAGAGGCTCCTTTCTCCCGATTCCTATGGAAACAGCCCTTTATCCGAGAGGCATTAGGAATGCTCGCCCGCCGCTTCCCTCCCTCCAGCCCCACGGCCACCCACTGCTCGTACCTCATCCCAGCTCCTTTCCTCACTCCACAGCTCACAGCAAACTCATCTGAGAGAGAAGCCGGGCTGTTCAATGCCTTTTCCTCCCCAGAAAGCCACCAGAAACCCCCCAAATTGCAATAATCCCCCTCTCTCCCCCTTTGTTATCGATTCTCCCCATTCTCCAGCTTTTCAGGCTTTGTTTTCTCTACCCATGCAGAAAACGGTTCAGTCGTACCACTGCTGGATGCCAAACAAAGCTCCCAAAACTCTGAACAATTAAAGAAAAGTCATCAAAATCCCCCCCGCTGCGATGCTAACTTTTAGGGCAGGCAGGGATGAGTTGGAGAGATGCATTTCACCAAAGATGATCTTTAGAATGAGGATGCTGGAAGGAGCTCACCTCAGCAGGGTGCACGTGGAGGGGTATTCCTGCTCTCTGCCACACTCGGGTGACAGTGTCCTTTGCTCGTGACACTCCTGGTCCCGAATGGTGGCACGGCTCTGTGACACCCAGCATTAGAGAGGCTGAGGAGCCGTCCCTCCCACGGTAGGAGGGGCCACGTGAGGCTTAATAAATTCAGTCCTGAAGGCTGGGAGAATTCAAATCCCATCACGGGACGTGGGCTGCCGCTCACCGCACGGCTCTGGGAGAAATTAGATGAGTCCAGGTTAGGTTCATCCCATGCGGAATGTGAGAGCCTGGTGCTAAAATGCTGCTCCAGCAGAACGGGGTGACTGCAGGATGGGGTTCGAGGAAACATCCCAAATATTTGGGCAAGATGCATCAGCGCTGATCCTCAGCATCCTCTGGGAGAGCATTTCCTGCATCTGTAAGCCTCAGGCAGAAATCTGCTGCACACCATTTCTGAACAGCTCCAGACACAAACGGGGCTTTTTCATTTTTTTTTATTTTTTCAGTGTTTTGGGGCTTTAATAACTTAATCCTATTAGAGACACAACTTCCTTCGGAGGGGGGTGAGGGGCAGATCAGCATAACAAAAGCATTTTGTGCGGTTGAATTTTGTAACTTCCAACTTGCCGTCGCCGTAGGGGAGGCAGCTGTGAAGTTTCTCAGGCTGCACAGCTCACCTTACACAGCTCCTCCTTCTCCTGCATAGCCCTTGCATAGTATCACAGAATCATTAAAGTTGGAAAAGACTGCTAAGATCAAGTCCAACCCCAACCCATCACCACCATGCCCACTGACCATACCCCTAAACCAAGTCCCTCTTTGCTGCACAAGAGGCCAAAAAAATATCCCCCCGGCCCCAGAGGAATGCCAGAAACACCTCCGATGTGGACCTGTCATCCATCTTCTCTTACACTGGGGTTTTTCTTGTTGGATGAAAAGACGGATCCAAAGGTCCCTCAACAGCAGACTCAGCAAAGTACCTTAAAGGGCAGGGAAAGAGAGGGCAGAAATGACAATCCGGTGTCTTTTAGGCAGTCCATGTTGTTACAGAGATTAACTCTCAATTAGAAGATGGGTCACAGAGATAAAAAGCCTGATTCGCTCTGAAACCTGATGGTGGGTTTCAGAGCAGGCAGAGGGCATTGAACACTTCCACTGTAAAAGCAGTAATCCTTAGACAGCACTAGATCCCACAGTACCATCATTTTCCTTCAGAGTTAGAATATCAAAGAAGTGAAGGAACCACAAGGTATGCGATGAATGCAGAAGCAGATGGTTTTAGTGCAGACTTGGAGCTAAAACTCAGATGGAGTTGATCAAGGAATCATGGACTCATTAAGGCTGGAAAAGACCTCTAAGATCCCAAGTCCAATCCCAAGCCACCCCACCATGCCCACCAACCTCATCCCTCAGTGTCACATCCCTTGTCCCTCAGTGTCACATCCCTTGTCCCTAAGTGTCACATCCCCACTGTTCTTGAAAACCTCCAAGGACAGTGACTCCACCACACCCTGGGCAGCCTGTTCCAATCTCTTACCACCCGTTCCAATTAAAAATTTTTTTGTAATATCCAACCTGAACCTTCCCTGGTGCAACTTGAGGCCATTCCCTCTCATCCTGTCAAATAACCTTGTTTCCTCCCCAAAAACAACAGCGTGGTTTTGCATCCTGCCCTTCCTTCTGGGAGCAGACTCCAAGCCCTCTGTGCTGCAGTTTGCTCTCTCTTTGGTATCTCCAGCTCAGAGTCCAGTGCCTTATCTCAAGCAGAAAACCCTTGCCCCACACCCCCACCTGCCCCAGCCCTGCCAGCAGCTGTCACTGAAGCACAGCTGGGTGGTAATTGTGCTCCACGTGATGGACCTCATCCGAACCGGCACCGAAATGGGATCTGCCAACAACAAGCCCAGCCCTGAGGTTTATGAGCCCGTAAAGGAAGTATCTGCAGGGACCTGGTGTTGTAGAAACCCCACTCAGGGATATCAGCCTTGAACTCAGGTGAGCTGCACGTCAGAAGATAAAACCAGGGAGAATGGCACAAACAGGGAGTGCTGGGAGCAGGGAGGTCTCCTCCCCCAGGTGCCAGCCAGGACGCAGAGTCCAGGGCTGCATTTGGGTGAGAAATACATAGATTCACGTCCTGCCACCTCTGACTTGGGATGTGTGTCCTGTCTGCTGCTCTGTGCTCCATAGTGTTGCACACGGAGCAGGAGACCCATGCAGGCAGCAAGTTCCCTGCAAGGTGAACCATAGAAACTGTGGCATTTATGGCACTGGTGTTTATAGGAGCAGCACAGGAAGAGGGGACTTCAGCCCTTGCATTGTGCAGCCCAGCACGATACCCAGCTGCAGGGAGCACAGCTACAGACTGTGGGGTGGCCAAGGGAGATTTTACACTGCGCCCCAAAGCCTCCATCCCACTGCAGCAAACTCTGCCTCTTGCAGTTCCAGCAGCTCCATCTTCCATTCTCTCTCTGGTCTGGTGCTGCATGCAGTGTGGACCAGCTGATGTGGCATTATATAAAGAGGGTGAGTGTCTGTCCTCTCATTTCTTCTTCCATATTTCATGGCTATCCTTTATACTATGGGATCATGTTGCTCTTTCCCAGCAGAAATGAGGGTTGGTGATGAAAGACGTGCAAGCTGAGTTAACCCAAGGAGGGCTCGGAGAAGCAGATGCAAGGAGCAGCGAGGAAAAGCTTGGGGAAATTCCAAATGTTTCTACACCTTAGCAAAGCAGCGTGGGAAATGGTGCGGGTACCTCTCTTCTGTGTCAGTGCAGCCCCCAGGAGCAGCTTTTGAGCATTTCAGCTCTGCACTGGAGAGAAATCAGCGGATTATCAGCTGCCCAGTGCCCTTTATGGCATGATCCCAGTGCACTCAAGTCCTGGATACTATTGCAGGACTCTGGCTTTGATGGAAAGTAGGGTAAATAGCCCCAAAGTTGTCCAGATAATGGATTTGGGGCACAAGAAGTAGAGTAAGAGATATTTCATGGTTGTTAGGAGAGAATGTTGAACAGTGCCTGTATTGCAAAGGGACTCCCAGGGAACAAGATCTCCTATGGAACTGTCATTTGGGTTCTGTCCAAGTCATTTCCAGGTCCATTTGGAATCACAGAATCCTGTTCTCAATGGATCACAGGATGGCGTGGGGGAGAGAGGTCTCCCTGGCAGCAAAGCCCACCTCAGCACTAACCCAGCGTTCATGTGATGGTTCCTTCCCAAGCATGGGGACACAAAGGCTGGCATTATAGGATCATTAAGGTTGGAAATGACCTCTAAGATCACCAAATCCAACTCCAACTCATCCCACCATGCCCACATACCACGTGCCTCAGAGCCACATCTCCACACTTCTTGAACACATCCATGGATGGCGACTCCACCACCTCCCTGGGCAGCCTGTGTCACTGCATTGCCACTCTTTCTGAGAATAAACTTTTCCTCATACCCAACCTGACCCACCCCTGGTGCAACTTGAGGCCATCACCTCTCGTCCTATCACTGTTACCTGGGAGTAGAGGCCAACCCCATCTCACCACAACCTCCTTTCAGGAGGTGGCCTTCAGCCTTCAGGAGATGAGTAGGGCCGGGCAGTTCCATGGAAGGGACCTTCTAAAATCACCTTGCCCAACCGCCTGACCGCTTCAGAGCTAACCAAAAGTCAGCAAACTTTTGAGGTGCAATCACACCTGGCATCCGGGTCACTGATAAAAATGTTGAAAAGTTGGGAATGGAGGACACAGAGTGATGATGGGGGAACTCTGGGACAAGGGGAAATCGTTTCAAGGTAAAAGAGGGAGATTTGGACTGGATATAAGGAAGAAGTGTTTTACAGTAAGGGTAGCGAGGCACTGGCACAGGCTGCCAGAGAGCTGGTGGTTCCCCATCCCTGGGGACACTCAAGGTCAGGCTGGATGGGGCTCTGAGCACCTGATGGAGCTGTGGGTATTCAGCGCAGGAGAATTAGACTTCACGGCCTTAAATGTCTCTTCCAACTGAAACAATTCTGTGATCCTATGATTCTAGGACAACACTTTTACGCCTGCTGCTATGCGCCAGCTGCCTTCAGCATGCAGTCCACAAACTTCGAGCTTTGCAGTGGAAATTGGGGAATGTAAGGAGAAAGGCATCCCCAGTGCAGCTACCAGGAGAGGGCATTACAGCCGCAGGAATGGGAAAGGAGCAGCCTGAGAAGCCTGCAAGCTCGCTGAGTTCAACCTCCAAATTCTCCCCAGGTATGAACCTGGCGACCAAAACCTGGAACTGCTCTCGGTGCTAAAAATCAGGGATGCAGAAAAAACACCGTCTGCATGGGGGAATAATGAACCCGTTGTACCTACCAGCATCAATTCTCCTAGTGCTCATTTCCCCCTTTTTTCTCCCAAATAAACAAAGATTGGCAGAACAACCCATAAGGATTTAGATGCCAGCTTGCTGCCTGTCTTAGAGTTAAAGTTGTGTATTCCCCAGAACTTTTCCCCTGGCTTCCACCCTTTCCCTTTTCACACTAATCCTGCTCTAACACAAGGCATTGCCTCTCCTTAAGCCTTAGCAATAAGTGGGGCTACGCTGGAGCCACACAGGAACTAAAAGGCCAAAACACTGCATTTAGGTATGAAAAAGTAAAAGTTTAGAAGTCTGGGGTAGGTGCTACCTCCAAAGAAATAGCTATTACTGCGCGTTGAATTGCCATTGTGGAGTATACGCAATCCCCAATCTGACAGCACAGCCATGCAGAGTCGCCAAACACAAACCCAGTCACCACTTTCACGTGCACTTTTTTGGGGAGGACACATAGCAGGACCACCAGTCTGCCAGGTACCAAACCTTGTGTAGTTTTACAGGGGGAGGAAGAAGAGGAAGAGGGGGCTGCAGGACCAGGCTCTAACGGGATGAGGACATCAACACAAGATGCTACCACATCTCAGCAGAGAATCCCAGCCACTTGGGCTGCTATTTTCCTCCTCAAGAGGCAGGAACGTTCATTTTTGTCCAGAGAACTCTTGCAAAGAAGTTGAAGCATCAGTTCTGGACACAGAGGAGGAATTTGAGAAGTAACCTGCAATTGCCTTATTCTAGTTGGCTAACTCCCCATTCAAGGCATTCCCCTTCCTTCCAGCTCCCTCTCTAACACATCAGGCTCAGCACTCCAACTTGGAAGAGCCCGGCAGATCCCCACTCCTGGCCACCCTCACATTCCCAGGAGAATGACTTCCCACCGGGTTTGGTTTGTTGAGCTTCAGACACCCAGATCTGCCCAACAGCCACAAGCAGGTGACCAATTGCAGAAGGATTTTGGTGGTGGCAACGCATCCTGTCCAACCTGTGGTTGATCCAAGCTGCAATGAGGTACTTGTGCGAACAAGCATTAGGTGAATTCTTTTCACCAGCTTCACCCTACTGATCCCACAAGAAAAAAACAGTGCTGGGGAAAGCAGTTGTACGTATCTCTCCTGAATCCTCCCCTATTTCCTCCTCTGCACCAGGAGCCATGGACACCAAGCTCTACCTGGGGAGAAAACAAGCAACTGGGAAGCAACAATGCCAACATCCTCCTCCTCCTCCTCAAGCTGTGGTCTAGATCCTCTTCCAGATACTTCTCAGAGCATTAATTACTTCCAAATGAATTTTGATAAAGCAACAAAAATCGCATTTACTTCAACGGCTTTCAGTGTAAAGTCACTTTGCTCTATCAAGTAAGATCTAATTAAAATAGAGCAGAGAAACACAGCTTCCCCTTCAAGCATCCCACCCATTTCTGCACACGTCATTGAAACAAAGTGAATTAGAACCAGGTAATTCATTCGGGTTTTATTTCAGGTTTCAATTTTGTTTTCCAAACGGCTGAGCTGACCTTGCACTTCAAACAAATTGGGCACCATCAGAGAGCTATGCCACGACAGTACGAAGAAAGAGGAACAAACTTCCTACCTGATTTTAGAATGGCCACAGCCCTCGTTATTTCCCAGCAAACACACGGATCTGCCCACAGGTCAATGCTGCAGTGAAGCAATAAAGTCTTCGCTGCAAACACGATCCCAAAGCATGGCAGCTGTCAACACGAACCCAAAGCAGTGCTGATGGTGCTGAATTGAAAGATGGGAAAGAGTTTCTTGCCATGCACAGGAGCCTGATTTAAATTTGCTTCTGCGTTCTCGTGCACCTGAAAAATCTGGCCTCTCTCCATTTCCTTGGCACAACAAGGCTACCTCCTCCATTCCTCCCTTTTTCTTTCCAGCTGAAATTTGTTACTCTTGCCAACCTCCTGGATTGGCTCTAGTGGGATCCCCCCACTCCTTCCTGAATTTCCCCAGGGACTGCGGAACTGAGCTTTTAACCTCTGCTTCTTTCTTGGACCAACACCACCTTCTGCTCCCTTTCCACAGGCATCCAGGCTGTCTGCAAGTTTCCATCCAGCTCCCATACGTGTTGCTGCTTTGTCCCCACTGGCACTTCGTCTGCTCCTCGAGACCCCACATGTGATGCTGTGCTCTGTCACTGGCAGCAAGCGATGGAATCAACCCTAGGACGGCAATGTTCTTTACACTTGATTCAGTGGTTTTACAGCATCAAAATACATCCACAGGTTCTCTACTACGACGACAACGAGGAGCCATTGATAAGTGTTGGTATTTCATGCTAGGAAGATGAGCAGAGAATCGGACTTCATCTTTAACAATTTTAATTTCTTAACAACTTTTTTTTACAACTTTACAATTTTATAATAACTTCTAAACTTTTCTTTATGGTAACAGTGACAGAGCACTGAAACAGGTTGCCCAGAGAGGTGGTGGAGTCTTCTTCTATGGAGATATTCAAGACCCAGCTGGATGCCTACCTGTGCTACCTATTGTAGAGTACTTGCAAGGGGGGTTGGTCTTGATCTCTTGAGGTGCCTTCCAACCCCTTTGATTCTGTAATATTTAAATTATTATCGAGTGTACAAATAGAATTGCCAGCTCTTAGCTAAGAAAGATGCTCAAACAAATATCCGCCCCCTAGGACTTTGGTGTGAACCTTTCATTGTCTGCAAAGACTGGCAAATTTAAAAGCAAGTACCAACCTACCATTGGCCATTTCAGACCATTTTTGTTAAGTACTTTGCTGTAAACATCACCTACTGATACCAACCTGTGGCATTTTGAAAGACAGATGCATTAGAACAGCAATGGACTGAAGTGACTTTACATGCTTCAGGGCCACGGTTGGTGGGCATGGTGGTGATGGATCAGCAGTTGGATTAGATGATCTCAGTGGTCTTTTCCAACCGTAATGATTCAATGGCTCATAAGCTGTAGTGCATTATACAACTTCTGCACCTAACCCGGCAGACTTGCCTAAGATCCCTTAAAAAGGAACCAGGTTTTCAGAATGGGTAGTCAAACAACTTAATATCGCATGTTCTAATATAGAAGAGAATCTAGAATTAATAATCAAATAAATAATTGAGGGCTGTGACTATAAAGGGCTAGAATCAGTTCAAACAGGTTCAAACAAAAGAAAAACCAACAGGAAAGCCACCAAAGCAGCTCTCTAGTTAAAAGCTGTTTTCAAATCACAGCAGTCAAGATGTCTGCAGAAAAAATAAGCCAAAGAGGTGACTTTTTAAGTCATTCAAGAGCTACTTAAGAGCTCTCATTATGTGACAGGAATCTGCTACAAGAGCTGATACAGGTGCTGAAACCAGGTGATGGAGTGGAAAAAAGAATGCCTCTCAGAATGAAAAACATATCTAAATCCTCCTAAGCTTCAGGTAACTACAATTTTTATGTTTATTAATACGATATTTCTGTTAACTTGGAACTGGGGCCAGGCACACCACAGCAGGTTGACTTCTTTCTCATCACAGGTGGGTAAAAAAAAAAAAGCCTGGCACAGGCAGATGTGTCACTGACACTTCCTTACATCTTCCTTGCTCTTAAGCAGCTGGTAGAAACTAGTGAGGATGAATCCAAAAAGCTGAAGTTGAGAGACAGAACCAAACCATCAATGTAAGGACAGGAATAAAGACGTTCATGTCCATTTTTTCCAGTAGGCAACAGAGAATTCAAGAGAGGAGCTCAGATGGAAATCACAGAATCACAGAATGGCCAGGGTTGGAAGGGACCACAAGGATCATAAATCTCCAACCCCCCTGCCACAT
>JAOWBP010051055.1:0-16844 GCA_028571105.1 Tragopan temminckii | reverse complement strand
GGAGAAACTCTTCTTTTCCCAGGCTCAGAAGGACCAGCAGATGGAGAAGTTGTTTCCTGGTGCATCCAAAGCACGTACCAAATGGACAGTGCTTTCGGTATGGCAGCCCAGCTTCCTTTTGTCACACAGAATGTAGGGAGATTTGGCTATGGGACCTGTCTGTAGTGTAATGTGTGGACCAGACCTGTGCCTCCAGCTGTTTCTCCTTCCCTGGGCACAGCCTGCCTTCAGAGGCAGACTCTGCCCTCTTGGGAAGAGATTTCTTTCCCCCAGTTGCATCCCACTGATTGTGAAGAAATGGGTCTGGGAAGCAAAGATGGCATCTCTTCCACATGGAGCCACTTCTGGAATATGTTTGTCTTTAATCTTTCTCTCTCTTCGGTTTTCTTCCCTGTTAAAGCATAGGTCAGGGAGTCCATACCCCAAAATAACACTTGGTCACAAGGTCTTGGCTGGCATAATTCGACAAAGCCTCGCACAAATCATGCCAGCTGGCATCAGCCTAGGCCAACAGTCTTTGTGCTGTGGGGTGACTGGAGGGACGCACTCATATCCTAGAGGCAGATAATACACCTTCTTGGGATAAACTTGGGATGACCTTGGCTGCAAGTGTGCATGTGAAAATAAATAGTGCATCTTTTGCTTGGCCACGCTCTACAGGGAAAGATTGTACCCATAGATAATGATGTGCAGCCTGGCTGACTACTGCATTCATCCCATGGAGGCCTGCCAGTGAGATGTTTATGATTTCCTTCTTGGAGAATGAGACAGGAGGCTCCCATCTCAACATTGCTCTGTGAGAAATGACAGTGCCGAGCAGCTTAAGGTGCTGTCCAGACAATTCAAGTACCTATGATGTATCTGTAGTGGGGCAACACCGGAAGTAATACGGTATTTTGGTGGCCTGGCTCTCTTGAATTAACTCAGAGTCAGTAAAAATCCTCTGGTTGTCACAGATTTTGACTCCACAGTCCTAGATTGCAGTTAGCAAAATAGATGTAGTGGAAGTAAGAGGGTTGCTAAGGGCCTTGTCCTAAGGAGGGTGGCTCTGGGATATGAAGGGGATGTCCTCACTCTGTGGTCATGGGAAATGTTGAGCTTCTGAGTGCTTTGTTTGCTTCAGTCTCAGGGACTGCGCGGTGGGTCCTGAGGATGTGACCAGGCTGTGCCAGATACTGACACAGTGTACCCAGCTGACGGAAATTGAGTAAGTGTTGTGCACGCAGCAACTCTGTCTGCCTCTCCAGCCCACAGATATGGATTCAGAGATGAGGTTAGCAGCTCTTCTTCATGGAGCTGTGCCTATGGCTCTCCTAAGCCTACTATGTCTGTAGGTAAATGTTGCAGAACACTTATGCACCCTCATAGTATTCCTCAGACATAAGTGTTGGCCTCTGCTCCTGAAGGCTCAGGTTTACAGTATATCCAAAGAGCACCTGGCCAGTAAGCCACAAACTCCTGAAAAGCTGGTCACTGCAGGCAGGAGATGGGCACCAGGAAAATTAGATGAATACTGCTCAAAATGAAAATTGAGTAATAAAGAATAATTAAAAACACCCAGCATAATACCAGCACTACCTGCAGGAGGTGCATCAGTAGCAACATTTTATACTCTTGTAGTCATGGAAAAATAAGGTTTTTAGGATGTAAAGATTTTACATGCATGTAGGTATCACAGATATCCCTACACAGGTTCCCCTGTAACTTGTTTCCTTCCATGTTTTACAGTCTGTCTGGAAATGCACTGAGTGACCAAAGCATTGAGAAATTACTGAGCTTCCTGCCATACCTATGCCAGCTGACACTACTGAGGTAACGTTTGGGGACTTTGCTTTGAGTGTTGGCATGAAGGATTCATTTAGAAAGTGCCAATTGCGCTGCACCTCTTAGGAGCATTAGACAGAAATAGTAAGTTAACAAGATAGGTAAAGAAAATGCAGGCTCACTCAGAACACTGCACACCAGTACCTGTCTTATTTGAGAGCCAAAGCAGCACTGATTTTTTATTTTTTTTTTTAATTAATGCATGCATAGATAGAAAAGACCAGAGGCCAAATACCTGCCCTAGGCCCCATGTCCCCGATAACCCTCGATTAAGCAGTCCCTTGGAGCATGATTTCCAGCATCCATAACAGGTGTCCATGGCCAAAACCTTTAAATCTTTCCTCAGCGGTGTTGAATTAAATAGTGTGGATCCAGGCTTTTGCATCTCAGAGGAGACAGTGGGAAAACTGAGCCTTGTATATAAGAACCATTCTTCCTGGAAACTGATTTCATTTTTTTTTCTTCCTCTCTCCTTTTCAGTATTAGGAACAACACATTTTCCCCATGTTGTGCTGTCTTATTTGCCAACTCGATCAATCTCTGTGAGCGCATCAGGAGGGTGGAAGTCCGGTAAGACTCTTGGGCTGCTTGGAGCCCAGCAGCTCAGCTTGAAAGGGATCACAAAGCTGTCTTCTTTGAAGAGCGTTGCTGAAGGACTATCCTTTCTGTTTGCTTTAGGTCAAGTCAAAATGCTTTTTTACACTTAAGAACAAGCACGCAAAGCCAGAAGACATCCTGCAGGTACTGACATATAACTGTGACAGTCGTTTGTTCTGATTAGGCTTGTGCAAGTACTCAAATATTCTATTGCATGAAGACTGGGGGGCTGGTAGTCAGGGAGCTTTGTCTTGTCAGCAAGGCTTTGGATCTCAATTCAGCAGCCTCAGTGGCTGGATGGGCTTTAATTCTTGCTGTGCCTTATGCAGGCTGACTGACTGTGCCATCGGCCAAAGGCAGATAGAGAAGCTCTGCAGAGTCCTGGAGCAGCATGGGTGGCTGGCAGAACTGGAGTAAGTAGCGTTCAGGTTGTCACCATCACCTTGAACAGGAGTCATCCAGAAGAGCTGGGTCAGCATGGCTCAACATCACCCTGGTTTCCCTGTGTGTGTGTGTGTCTTCCTTCAGACTTTAGAAACTGATTTAGAAATTGATTAGTAATCGCATGGCTCCTTTATGTGTGTTCTGAGAGGGCTTGAGCTCATGTAGGACAGCAACCTTGGGGTTTTCACTCTGTGGTCATTACGAGGTATTTGTTGCTTTCTTTGAGCTCTTCTTTGAGACAGCACTCAGAGCTCTTTACCCAAGCTTGCCCCGGAGTTCATGCAGGTGGTAGTTTTGTAGGAGAGTAGTTCACAAAGGAGAAAATTTAAAAGGCTGAGAGGGGATCTAAATCCAGAAAGTACACCTCTTTCCTTCGAAGCTTCTCAGAATAGCATTACCACTTGAGTTTGGGTTCATAGCTTTGTCCTTTTGCCTTTCAGTCTCTCCAAGAATCAGCTGGGAGATGAAGGCCTGAGGTTCCTCTTGGACCATTTGCATCGAGTGCCTGTTACCTGTTCTCTCAAGTAAGAAACAGCTGTGAATCTGCAGGTTCAGGAAAGCTCCTGAGCCTCAAATGAAGCAGGAAGTGCTCAAGCAGAAAGGTTCTCAAACACGGTGCCTCGTGAAGCTGTTTGTCATGCTTTTTGCCCAGTCCTACCTTGAGAGATAAGGTCTGGATGAGCCAGAGTACAGCTCAAGAGCCCTCCACGTGTACTGTGATAGAAACTGACTCAGTCCCCCAAGTCTTCAGTTACTCACCTCTCTGAGCACACTGTCTTCTTGAAGTTGGCTGTGTCTCAGAGGGGTTTCTTCCTGCTCTGCTTTCAGTGCCAGCTTGAATTTTGAACTGGAATTTCAACTCTCTGGCTAAGGAGCTTGGGGACAGCCCTGAATCATAACACCTTCCTGTTCTCTTCTTTGCAGTCTCAGCCATAATAGGATTTCTCAGCATGGAGTTTTGCATCTCATAAATGCCTTTTCCACTTCTGGAAATACCACTGAAGTTCAGGTCAGGTATGCGTCTCCTCACTCATTCCTGACTCTTCCCTACATTTTTTCCACTTAATTATCCTAAAGTTTGTGATCTTCAGGTTTAGAAAACAAGGGCCATATTTTGAGCTAACTCTACATATACGTATGTGCAGAGCTTTTGCTTGTGTCTATTTCTACTGGCCAAACATGGCTGCCAAAGAGAAAGCTAGCAGAACATTATTCCACAGGGCCAAGTAGTTTTGTGTATAAAGACACACACATTCAGGTTACGTATGTCATAATTCTTGTTATGCTTATATCTGTAAATAAACCCCCTCAGTGCAAGGGCAGCATCTGCTTCCTAAAGAATGTGGTTCCTAATTCACTTTAGTCAGTTGAGATTTCAGAGTTAGTCTCTGTGAACCAAACTGAACTAGGAGCACTTTCATTCATTCCTGCTTTTGAATGTAGGTGCCAAATCTCTTGGCAGGGTTATATTTTAGCAGCTCAGTTTTCTGTTTGAGCTCTCCCCAAAGCTTGGCAGAGGAGCAGAGAGTGCAGGGGCTGGAGGAGGCAGATGAGAGCAGGGCAGATCAGGATCGCTTCTCTGACTATCAGTGCTGTCTTAGCATTAGTGAGACCTTATTGAAGCATTGAGTTGGTTTCTCATCCTGAGCTGGGCCAGGTCACTCTGTCACTGCTGTGCTGCATTGCTGTGTGCAGTCTGATGTACTATTGAATTCTGACCATTGGGTAAATAGTTATTTTCTCTCCAAATCCTACACTTGTATCTCTTCTCTGTGCAGTCTGTGCTCCAAGGCAACTTTAATCATCAAGCTGACAAGCAGAGATGACCCAAGAAAGATTTTGAGGTAAACAATACAGATTTGTGCCTGAGATTTCTGAGTCAGAAAGCCTGAACTGTTTATAAAGAACACCTTTCTTCTTTTGCATCCTTTCAGGCTCACAGAATGCAGCTTTCAGCCAGAGCACTTGGAAAAGCTGTGGTTGGTCCTGGAGAACTGCACCAGTCTGACAGAATGCATGTAGGTGAATGGCTGATGAAAGGTCTGCTTGAATCCATCGGGCTTGCTTGTAAGCCATTAATTACAACCATCTTTACTTCTAGATCCTCCAACAACAATGTGACAGTTGATGCTGCAGAGGGGCTTTTACGTTCACTGAGTAAAAGTCCAGGTCCTCTAAAAATCAGGTATGATCTCACTGTGCTGCTTTAGATATTGATGTGGAGCTGATCTGATAAACTTAAGGTCTTTCATCAAAAGCACCAGTGAGCTGTGCTTCATAAAACAGGTAGTGATGGCCTGAGAAATTCCCATGCAGGACTCTAAGTTGTATTACAGCTTTATCTGCTTCATTCATTACGAAGCATCATGTAAAACTGTGGCAAGAAACTGTTCTGATTTTGTAGACTTCTACCTGCCTTACAAAGAAGGGTTTAATTCTGTGTGAACACTTTTTGCACTGTGTCCTCACCAGAGCATCCCACAGTTCTGCTGGTTAACATTAGAGCCATGAGAGCCAGGATTCTTCTTGTTGCTGTCGGTGATATGCAGGCAGAAGTAGAAGTTTACATTCTCCTCTGTTTGTTCTTCATTTGCATCCTGTTTCCTCTGCAGACATTACTTTGATCAGCAAAACAGCTTTTGCGTGCATATGGGGGTGCTGAGCACTCAGCTGCCAGAGGCAGAGATGAATCTGTGCATGTGAATAAAGCGGTTCTGTTGTATTGTGCATTGCAGCATAGAAGAGCCCTGGGTATGTAAGTTGAGTGTCACGAGTCTTCTTGAGCTGGCTGTCCAGGCCCATGGAAACATCACTGCAATCACGTAAGTAGCAGCTCAACTTCTAGTATCTTGTAGGTATTTTAGCCTGGATCTTTTAAGAGAACAGTATTGAAACCAGCACCTTCACTTGTTCTTTTGTTCTCTGTTCTCTGACTGTATTGCATTTGTAAGCCATTAGCCAACTTGAACAGACCCAAATGTCTGGCGAGTAGAAGTTCCTAGAAAGTTTGTGGTCACCTACTTTAGAAGGATCAGTGGAAAGGAAATGCTGTTCTTGATCTCCCTTGGGAGAAAGGGTGCTCAGGAATTAATTTAAGCATTGCACATCCATTCAGAGATGGGTTGTTAGCCTGAATGCTAATCTCTACCCCATCCAGTGCTCCTGATTTTTATTCTGGACAGCACAGTGAATGCATGATGTTCTCTGATCTCTGCCTTCCAGGATATGTAAAGAGAAAAGCCTCTTCCAGCTAGGTGTAAGGCTCCCACACTGCCTGGAGAAGGTGGGATCAGTCGTTAGCAGGTGAGAAGGCATCTCTTTGTTCAGCTTGTTCCGCTGCTCACCTTGTGATGAAAAATATTGCAGAGTGTCTGAGGTTCTCAGCTCCATGTGTTCAGTTTTGGGACACCTCTGTATGGCACAGGCAGAGGGAAGCTTGCTCAGAGAGGGCACTTCCAAAGCCCTGACCTGTTCCTACGCCTGTCTGCAGGGGCTCCAGCTGCTGCAGAGGGAACACTGTGTACAACAGTGGGAACTGCTGATTGTCACTGATGCTGGTGGTGTTTTTTTGTCTCACAGATTGAATTTGAATGAGCCAGAAATCAAACAGGCTTGCTTCTACCAAAGGGTTCGTGACAAATGCACCCAGCTTCAGGAGCTGAGGTGAGTCATTAGGCATCTCAGAAGACTTTCTGGGGGGAAAAGGAGTAGATTTTCTTTTTATGGTCAGGATGGGGATGTATTACTCTCATACTGAGTAACACATTTTCCTGGGGATATCCTTTCCGACTTGAAGCATAGTAATATTGGTAGTGCTGGCTGCTCCAGACTTGCAGAAGCCCTGAGAACATGTACTACATGGAGGAAATCAAGGAGGGCAGGGGAGAGGCCAGTGCAAGGTCTGTGCTTGTCCTCTAGGTCCCCTAAATACAGTGTTTGGATGGGTAATAGAAAAGACACCATAGAGACTTCCTGGGGTATCTTCTGAAAGCATCTCTGACCAGCTAATCTGTGCAGTCCTGTCGTGGCTGGGAGCTACTGTGGGGCCTCATCATGTGTCAATATCTTGACATTACATGAGTGTCCCAGCAATCAACGTGCTTTAGCTGGGGGCTTAATACAGACCTTTTGTCACCAGTGGATCATCTTCTAACATCCATTGTTCTGTTCTTGCAGATGGTCTCATGTTGAACTCCACGATGACACAGAAATGCTTGTCAGTATTTTGCTACCTCTTCCAGATCTGAAGAAGTTTGAGTATGTCTCCAGCTGGGATTTCTTCCTTATGCTTTACAGTTTGTTCAGCCCCATGCCTTACCCTGATCCTCTCTGAAATGCTCTTTGTCTGGAGTATGGCCATGAGCTTTGTGATCTCTGCTGAGCCACGCGAGGTTGTGCACTCAGCAGCACTCTGCAGAGTGCATTGTAGATGGTTGTAGAGGTGTCACGTCTTGAGGTTTTTGCTTTTCCTTTTTTTTTTTTTTTTCAAATGGAAGCAATTTGAGATCGAGACCTTGGCTCTTGTATGCACTGTACATCGTTTTATACTGCCCTGCTGTGTGTAATAGGTTGTCTGGTATAAACAGCATTGAATTCTTTTCAGAGCCCCCTTCAGCTGCATGTAAATGGGAGGCAGACTTGCAGAGGGTATCTCTACCCAGTGAAATGCCAGGGGTTGGTTGGCCAGAGGCATTATGTGCTATTTGGCACTTGCACATTCTGTGTTTTGGAGATCTGACCTACCCAGTCCTCACAGCCCTGTGTACAGCAGATATGAGATAGGGCAGTGAAGAACTAAGCTCCTCTTCTGCATTGTGCTAAGAACTGTACTTATTTGATCCTTGCTGTTTTGCAGGCTGACCTCTTGCAGTTTTACACCACCTGGAATTGACTGCTTGATCACAGGCTTGCAGAGGTGCCAGGCTATTGAAGAGCTCAAGTGAGTATACTGGATGCTGGTGTCTGCTGTACCTTTCTTGAAGCTTTAATCAAACCACACCCTTTCTTCTTCCTGCACTATGAACAGGCTTCAGATAGGGAAAAAGCAGCAGTTCCTTTTTACTTGTAATGAAGGATGGGTGGGAGAGACAAGGTTTGGGATTCTTGGTATTTTATCAGCATCCAAAAGCATCCAGTATTATTGAAACCTATTCACTGGGACTAGGATACACTTCCATTTCTCTTCTGCCCTTGTACTGCTCTCCTCTCCTCTGAGTGCTCGCATGGCTGCCCATAAGCAGTTAGTTGTTCCTGTGTTATTTCATCTTGTAGCCTGGGCCACATGAAGCTTGGTGATGCTGCCATTCCTAAACTTGTGCTTGGACTCTGTGAAATGCCGTCTCTGAAAAGGCTGATGTGAGTATGTGACCTCAGCTTGTTGCTAGCCCATCCTCTCAGTTTGTGAGTAAAATGTTTTACTGTGGATGTCCTTTCCAGCTTGAATCATAACAGTATTGGTGATGATGGCTGCTCCAGACTAGCAGAAGCCTTGAGGAGCATGCACTGCATGGAAGAAATCAAGTAAGTTTTTCCTTGTTTGCAGTCTCTCCTCAGCAGAGAGATGACCCTTAGCGCTGACATTTGCTAAGATCCGAATGTGCTTATACACAAAAACAAGGTAGTTACAAAATGGTGTGTGTAAGGTGCCTTGGGTTAAAGGAAATCAGAGCCTGATTTTGAAAAGGGGAGAGTTTAGTCTAATGCCACTCCATTGCAGGTGGGTTAAATGGAGCCTCTGTAATTAAATCTTCTCTGAAATCTGTGGTGCTAGAGACCCCCTTTTCTCCTGGGAGAACCTCAAATCCATCACTTCCCTGCTCTGAGAAGGTCTTTAGTTAGAGCTTGCTCTGACTTTTTTGCCCCCTTACCCCGCCCCATCTCCCTGTAGCCAGGTCCTGTCCCTTCTCTACCACAGCAGTTTGGAAGACCAGCTGTGCCTTGGAATTCTGGCTGAAGTAATTTCCCACCCCTTAACAAGACCCAGTGATTTTGATTGCTGTTTGTAATTTTTTTAATGCCTCATTAACAGCTATGAGTCTTTCACGAGAATGTTAAGACAAGCAGCTCTTTGATTCTGCTGTCAAGGTCAAAGCGATCATCCAGCAGATGTGAGACGTTAAATAAGATGTCATACTCTGACGCCTAGCATTTTCCTTTACAACACAGCCTTTTTTTCTCCTTTCTGAAGTTTAGGCCACAACAAGATTGGAGATCTAGGCCTGATAAATATAGCTGCTGTCCTGCTGGAAATGCAAAACTTGAAGAGAATCGAGTGAGTCACTTTGTTTTGTTTGCAATGATTTGGTGTTGTTGCCAGTTGGTGGGGAAGCCTGGCAGGGAGCCCTCTGTTGCCTTCCTGCCTACAGCATTCCGCCTCCTTCCAGTCTTTTCCATGTAATTGAAGACACCATATAAAATGTACAGAACCAATGGAAGGTGTTTCCTTTTCCTGCCTGTGTACATCTGGGTCTGGCATCGAATTTTTCTGCCAGAGCAGAGGCTGAGAGTGATGGTCACAGCCGTGTCTCATGCAGCCCCAGATGCAGTGGTAGATACTTGCCATACTTTGCTAGTTGCTTGAAAAGGGAGATCTGTGGTTTGGTTGTATCCTGGAAAGTGAACCCACAAGCTTGTGGGGAATCATAGAAGTCTCATATCTACGCAGTGCATTTCTTTGGGCTGCACGGGGTTCCTACAGTGCTAGTCCCAGAGTTGCTACACTGCTCTTCTTTTCCTGGTAGAAGTAGAGGTGGAATTGGGAATTCATCAGAGCAAGGATACTGTCTTCAGATGAGGTTCTTGCTCTGAGATGTGGATCCATGCAGTTCCTCCTCTGCGGGAATGAGATTGAGAACACCCAGACTATCTGTTAAGTTTAGATCTGGAGTTAAAAACCTGAAAATGACTTAAATGAGGAAAAAGGCTCTATCTGGGAGCAGAAAAACTGCTCCTTCACCCTGGCATCTGCTGGGGCATGTGTGGTTCAGTGCTTGAGGAAAATGCAGGACAAATCCCTGGGCCATTTTCCAGAGATCTGTTTCTCAGGACAAACTGCTGCAGCCCCATGTAGCCTGTTGCTGCAGAGACCCAAGGCTCCCATTATCCCAGACCACGGTGAGGTATCTTAAGCTGGTATGTTCTGCTTCTTGTTCAGTCACTGAGAGTCTTTCGTGCTTATTTTAGCCTCTCAAGGAACTGTCCTAGTCCTGCTGGAGGAGAAAAGCTGATGGAAGCTCTTGCCAATTGCAAGCACCTCGAGGAGCTAATGTAAGTTGGTCATTTCCAATCTCCCTTCACGAAGCAGGGCACAAATCAAGGCATAGAAACCAAGTCTAATCTGACTCCAGTAAGGCCAAAATCAGTTTTAGCACTGATTCTTAGGAGAGCAAGGTAAAAAATCACAGTTGTGTAGGATAGGAATGCATGGTGCTGGGTGTGGGAGCTTTGGGGGCTTGGAGATTCCCAAGAACTGTACAGACTGCATCGGTAGGGATGGATCTGCAGTTGAACAGCCAGTGTCACAGGCACATGGGCTGTGCAGCACATGTGGTGCTTAAGAAATTAGGAACAGCAATTCTGTTACTTAAAAAATGAGTTACTTGCTCTGTTTTCTGGCTGACCCTCATGGCATTAAGGTGATGGCCAGAGACATCACCCCTCTGTGAATGTAGTGGGTTTTACGTCACTCCTTTACTTCTGCTGTGGGATTTTAGACCTCGTTGTTATTTCTGCCCACCCCCAGCTCCTTTCAGCACAGTCCTATGCACATGTGGGTGAGGAATGGAGGTCACAGAGTTGTGTGGATGACACACAGTTGAGGAATGAGGCTCTCTGGTTCACTGCATTCAGTAACATTTCACTTCTGTCCCCTCCAGACTATCAAGGAACGCTTTTGGAGATGGGACAGCGATGAAGCTTGCCCTCTGTCTGCCTCACATGAACAGGCTGAAGATCCTGCAGTAAGTGTCAGCCTGGGAATTAGCTGGACGGCCAAAAGAAGGCACTGAAAATGAAACAAGGCATAGACTGAAGTGGTGCACCGAGCTCTTAAGGGGCTCAGGGTTGAGAGACCCTCTTTAGTTACCCTGCTGCATCAAACGCTAACAATATTATTTCTTATCTGAAGTCATTCCACCATTGGTGTCACATCAGCTGCTCTTGTGTAATCTCTCGCAGCATTAATTTTAGAGATGAGCCAGACATTGTATTTTCAGTAAAGCAACCCTTTTAATTGGTTTTGACCTACTGACATAAAATGACAGACCATGTCTGTCTTCCTATTCCGATGTAATGTGAACATAAATATGAGCAGTTTTTGTGGCCCTTCACTATTCTGTACAGGTACCTTTCAGTCATTTTTCCTGCTGAACTCAGCGGTATTACATTTTTAAACCATATACTGGAGTCTTTCTAGAGCTCTAAACACGTTGGACTTTCTCATACTACACTGCAGTAGTGAAGCAAGAAATCCATGAGCTAAAAGAGGTCGCTGGGCTCAGTTAGCAGAGTAGTATGTTTTCTATCCTGTCTAAAGTATCATCAAAACACAACTTAGAGAAGCAATCCCAGTGATGAGAAGCTTCAATCCTCTGGGTAGGTTCTTGTTTTCACTGGAAATTTGCAGACTTGAGGCCCATCCACTTTTGTTTCTAATGCTGTTCCTCACCATCTCAAACTGATCCCGTGGGCACAGAACTGGAGGCAGGCTCCTAGTGGTGCCATGCAGCATTTGCTTTTGTACCAGCTGGCTAATTGTGCTCCTTTGTTCTGAGCACAGGCAAAACCAGTGAGCTGCTTGTCCTTAGGACCAGGTATCCCTGGCAGCAGCAGGAGCAGCAATCAGTATGAGACATTGATTCAAAAGATGCTGCAGCTTTCTTCTTGGCAAGTCATATGTGAGCTTTTATTACAGCTTTATTCTAAAATAATCCTCCAATACTTGTGTTTCTTTGGCTAGCTTGCAGCACAATAACATTGGGCCAGCAGGAGGAACGGAGCTGGCTAGAGCCCTGGTGGCATGTGGACTGTTAGAAGAGATAAGGTAGGTTGTGGCAGGAGCACTGGGGATGGTGCCAAACATATGGACTGGTATTGCTCTGCAGGCGGGAGGCATTTCAGCCCACAAACCCTGGGGCTGCATCTAGGCTCTGTCCCTGCTCAGGGTGGCCTCATGGAAGGCAATCCTTCCACCAGCTGCTAACTCTAGTATAATGTCTTAACTCCAGTTTCCTACGGTTCTTACAGTTTATCTGAAAACGACCTTGGGGAAGGAAGTATCCGTGCCCTGTCCGAGGGACTGCTGCATTTTGAGCACCTCCGGAAGATTGAGTGAGTACCAGGGCACTGAACTACTTGGGCAGAGCATGGCTTTGTAGCAGCAGATGGTGCTGGTGCCAGATTCCCACCAGTTCTGATGCCAGCACATTGCATCCTCTCTATTTTTTCCCCTCTCTCCTCTGCTCCAGGTTGAAACTCTGTGGAATCACCGATGATGCTTCGAAATTACTCTCTCGTGGCTTCCAACAGTGCCCTGCCATGGAGGAGATAATGTGAGTGTGGGAATGGGTGGGAATGGAGATCACAGATATCTCAGGCATTAAGTAAAAGCCAGAACTTATTGCCCTCAGTTGGGCTTGGCTGACTCACCGGCTGGGATTTCTTGTCTGTCTTAGATTGTCTTGGAACGCCCTTGGTGACGGAGGAGCCCAAGCGTTGGCCAGCATCCTCCCAGGGATGGAAACGCTGAAGATGTTAGAGTGAGTGCAGCCTTGAGAATAGCACCAGAAGACTTGTATTTGTGGCACTGAGCCTTCAGCTGCAGTACTCCTGTGGGATGAATGCTCGGAGCAGCAGACGGACAGGCTTCTGCCATCCAAATGCTTACTTAGCCTGCTGCCAAAGGCCAGCCTTGCTTGGGTGATGCACAGAGCACAGAGGTGCTGAGGCAGACTTATTTAATTGGAGGTGTTTGCTGTGGATATTTAAGCAAAAGCTATCCTGCCTATGCTTCCTGTTTGAGTCAGGAAAGACAAAATGATGTTCCTTGAGTGTGAGTAATATCATCTAACAGCCTCAGGTGAGCTGCTGCTTGCAGTCTGTTGGGGTGGTCTAGATGAGTACCCTTCTCAGACAGCCTGTGGCAGGGCAAGAAATGCATAACCCAGGCATTTGGCCAGACTGTAGTGGCCAAACTGTGGGTCTTGGGCCATAGGAGAACACGAGAAGCATTGATGCTGCTCCTGTGCTGGACCTGGGTTTGATGTTACCCACTCAGCTCTGATCCAGTGGCATCACAGTGCAGCACCATTTCGTGATAGGGACCGTCATCTGCTTCCCTCCCCTTGGTCCTTTGGAACACGTGGTATGTGCCTTCCATCCCTCAGCTGTACAAAAAATAATAGTTTGTGGTTCATGGGATCAGGAACTGAGTTTTGTTTGTCTTGGGCAGGGAAAATATGCAGTAGAGCTTACAAGTCCTGTTGCTAGAAGGAGGCTGTGGGCAACAGTGCATGTTTCGTGTGGTAAATAGGGCTGTGGTCATCAAGATGAGGCTGGTGTCCATTGTGGAACATTGCTGTGCTTGTGAAAAAGCACAGCTCTTAGACAAGAGAAAAGAGGCAGTGATGGTTCTGCTGTTTTCTGGTCTTGATTTGGTTTTGCTTTTTAAAGCTCTTTTTGTTTTTTAAAACAGCCTGGAGAAAAATCGCATTGGTGCCTGTGGTGCTACAAAGCTGGCAGAGGAACTTGTCAGGTGCCCAGAAATTCAGTTCATAAGGTGAGTGGGTGTCACTGAGGGCTGAGGCTGAGTGTTGACCCACTTAGGGGAAGCTGGGGTGACCAGTCCTGGGAGAAATGTGTCTTGTGCTGGCCTGCTGCCCCAGGTTGGCTTACATGGACTAGAGTGCTGCAGGGCGTCCAGACACAAGCCAAGGAAACTGAGGGTTTGCCAGGCCAGAGAAAGTCCTGGAACAAAAGGAAGTCCTGGCCTGAGGACAATTCAAAACCTTAACCTTTCCCAGCCTAGATCAATGAGTCCATCTTAGCAGGCAGGCAGCTGCTAAATTGCTGCTGTGTTGCTGAGACATGACTCTGCTTTCCTCCTGTCTCACTTTTGGACCAGTTTTTATAAAAATCCAAAGCTGCTTCTTCCAGTTAACTGCTGTGTTGGGTGTGCCACCTCCTAGCCCACCATGCCAAAAGTCCTGCATTTATGTGTTTGCTGTTGTTGCAGGCTGTGGGACAATCCAGTGCCCAAGGGCCTCGCTGAAAGTTTGACAAGCCAAGACCCAAGACTGTGCTTCTCCTTCTGTTAGCAAAGGACAGCCCTCACCTGACTGAAATTGCTCTCCATTTCCCATTGACCTCAAGAATTGCACTAAAAGGGATCCTGAAGAACCCAGGAAACCAAAATTCCTCCAATTAAAACCTGTAATTATGTCTTCCTTCACTGCACTGGACGAAATGTGAGCACTTACGTGTCTTTTGTTTATGGTGAGCTTTTATTGTGAACCAAAAGACTGAAGAACTGCTGCTGAGCAGGCAGCATTCTCAGTGTACCAACTCTTCAGCTAGCTTTGGGATGATGAGATGCATCTGATCACACTTTCGGAAAACCAGCAGAATACTTCATTATCTTTAATCAAAATTGCAACACCTACAGGATGTTCCAATCAAAGGATGAACATCCTCCAGGAGAGGATGTAATTATTTTTTTTTTAAC
Organism: Tragopan temminckii; assembly: GCA_028571105.1. Taxonomy (NCBI): domain Eukaryota; kingdom Metazoa; phylum Chordata; class Aves; order Galliformes; family Phasianidae; genus Tragopan; species Tragopan temminckii. Next base: position 2,260 of record JAOWBP010051055.1, on the reverse strand, counting down.
AGAACTGTAAACTGTTGACACAGTTACAAATGCACTGGAACAAGCTGTTTGAAAATTGTATATAGCTCTTTGTGCGATACCTCTAAGGACTGTAATATACGTTGTTGCTTGCTTCATAGCAGGCTCTTCCTCCTGCAGAACTGCTTCTGTTTCCTGGTAAAGCCTTTGTGTTATCGCAGTACAAATGATAAATCAATGGTTGTCCAGCAATGATTGTTGGACAGTGATCTGTGTTTGCATGGTGATTACATGGAAAGGCTGATACTGCCATGTATTTCAGTGAGAAAACTGAAAGTACTGAGGCTGAAGAACAATTTGTAAGAGAACTGTGACTGTTCTGTGTGAGAGGATATGCCTGCTTTCCTGTGCAGCTTTCCAGAATTTTGGTGGGGTTTTGGATGACCCAATTGCACTATGTCTTTGAGGTGATGTGAGGGATGAGTTAGCTTGACATGCTGCAGTGTGGACTGCAGAAAGGATCCTTCAGGCCTCTACTACTGAATCCCAAAGCCTGGTCGTGCTGCTCTTGGACCCATGAAGACCAAAGGGAGAAGATCCCAAGCACTGAGTTTGATGTACTGCTGAGACCAACCACGACTGCCCCTTGTCTGCATGGAATGACAGCTTGCGTTGCAGCTATGTCGTCCTCATTATTTATTAACTTGTGTTATAATGTTTTCCTTATGTGTTTGTGCTGTAAATATTTAATCCTTGTGGTGAGCTCATGGAATTTTGTTTACAGCAGCGTTTGCCTGGAAAGAGCAAACTGCTGTGATTTGGGCAGGGCAGGAGTGGGAGCGAGGCGGAAACTCTGGGCCCTGGGTGGGGGACCAGCTGGTGTCTGTTCCTCCTGGAGGAGCTGCCGGTCTTGTTTTAGGGTCAGTATCAGGTCTGTGAAACACTGACCTACTGCCTGGAAGTGGGGCCCGTTTGGCAGAGGCTATACTCTGACAAAGCCACAACAAAGACAAATGATAGTGAAATTTCTTAGTAGACCATAACTCATTAAAGTAATCAAGTCTCTGAGATTTAAACACTGGATTTTAAGGATAAGCTTCACCAAATATGGCATTTCTCTTCATTTTGGATTTTCAGGTCTAGGTTGCAGATGCAAATCTTTCTAGTGTCTGCTGGAGGAACAGCGTGGCACACGAGTGCTGTGGTGCCATTGCTTCCCTACAGCTTTCTAGCAAACAGGTTTTCTAAGTGGGCTCCTCCTGCCCCTGGGCTCCCAGAATTTGGAGAAACACAGAGGGTGGGCAGAGTGCTCAGTAAGAGCTCATTTCAGTCCAGACTGTGAGCTGAAAAGCTGCATTTCCTCATTTTCAGCATTGTTTTAGTGCTGTGTCTCATAAATAACGATGTTTGCTGGGTGTGAAGAAGGGAAGCAGCGTGCCGGCACTCCTCAGCACACCCCAGCACTTTGTTCAGGTGTTGTGATGATTTCTCTTCCTCATTTACTGGCGTGTGCTGTTTTTCCTTCTTCTTTCAATGGCAAAAACTTGACATTGGGTAATTGGGAATGCCACTTGGATGAGTGCTTTACTTTTCGAGTCAGTGTTGTTCTTTGTCTCTGGGGGGGGGGGCTGCCTTTGCCCTGAGGTCGGCTGCAGTGGTGGATGTGTTGAAAAGATGAGAAAATAAAGGCTGTGATGTGCAGTCCCCTGACTCCTGATGTTGGGAACGCCGCAGTTTGCTGTAAGGTGAGATGTGCTATCAGTGCAGCACTGCTCTGGGCTTCAGCCATTAAACAGTGCCTGGGAGAGCTCCTCAGCCCCCTGCAGCTTCGGGTTCACCCCCCGAATTCCCGATGCTGCCATCCATCAGCCCCGTTTGTGACTGCTTAGCGGGAGCACGGAACGCCAGGTGTCAGCAGAGCCCCGCTGCTGTATTGGCTGCTTCGGGCCTGACACGTTGCTGTGTGGAAACCGCTTTGCGTTTTAAGGACCCGAGGTGTGGGATGAGATCAGGCTGGGCGTTAGGAAAAGCTTCTCTGGAAGGGCGGTCGGGCACGGCGACGGGCTGCCCGGTGAGGCGCTGCGACGGGCACGGAGGCGTTCGTGTGGGCAGCGCTGCCGGCACGGGGACGGCTGCCTAGACGACCTTAGAGTCTTTTCTAACCGTAACGATTCTATAGCACCGCCGGTCCCAGTTTGATCCTGTCAGTGTGGGGCTGCCCCGCCGTGCCGTCAGTCCCCATTCCCAGCGCTGTGTCTGAAAGTCTCCACAGGGAAGCTGCGGGCTCCCTGCAGCCCTTGCT
>JAOWBP010051054.1:4889-16848 GCA_028571105.1 Tragopan temminckii | reverse complement strand
GGGGGGATTTTTATTTTCACCACGGTCCCATGTGCACCAATGGTATTTGTTAGCCAACACACTTCACGTTTTACAAGATGACACTTTTGCTGTGTAGCCTTTTTTCTAAACCAGCATAGCCAGACATCTTTCTCCAGAACTTATCTGAAATTGCCAGCACGCAGGAGTGATACCAGTACAATTGAGCTATCCTGTGCTTCGGCAGTGACTGTTGCTAAGGTCCAGTTCACATGAGTTCCATGGTTATACACATTAGTGGCATCAAGCAGCAGGGCTGATCAGTCACAATCAAATCTACTGTAAACCTTGACTGATGTAGCTATTCTGAAAGACATGTGGGATGGTGGTGCTGCTTCTCTCATCAAATGTGCAGAACAGTATGAGGCTGCCAGCAAGGGGAATGCTTCCCATTTCTGCATTCTGCTGGATTTTTTTTCTCATAGCTTTATTTAAAATGTTGTTTTGGCCTTGCTCGCATAATTTTTTTCTACTTTTGGCATTTTTTTTTTTTTTTTGTGCGTGTATCAAAATTTCCCTTTTTCATTTTGTATTTTTGTTTTATATTTTCTTGAAAAATAATTTTTTTTAATGCAAATCCAAGTGGAGGGAATATAAGCAAAAGCAAAATCTGGATGGTTTGAAGTGTTGTGGTAGCATAAATTTCAGCAATATCTGAGAAGACTGTTGCTCCTTGTTCAGATGCATAGTGTTTTTATTTGGTTTTATGTCATTCTGTGTGCATTCACTAGCTTTGTGTCTCTTCAACAAAGGCACCTTAATATTAGTAAGTCACATTTAGCAGGAGCACTGAAGTTTGTGTTTCAAGGGCAGTTTTATGCAGAAGATAGGTATTTCACTGTTCTTAAATATGATCAATTAAAAATATGACTGCAGCTCACTAAATTTGCTGTTCATATGTAACAGAACAATGTTTGTTGTGACAATTTTTGGAGATAGCTTCTATAGGAAAACCCATTAAACAAGCTTTCACACACAAAATTGGATCATGGTTTTTGCTGGCTTACATAGTTTGTCTCTTACTTCAAAGAATTATTGCTTCTATAGTAAACTTCAATGAGAAATCAGTAAGATTTGATAATAAGTAATTTGGAATGATGGAAAATAGATTTGCTTCTTTGCATGGTCAGACAACTGATTTCCTGATCGGCAAATAAAAGCTAACAATGTTTCAGAACTGGCTGATGGGGTTGTGTTTATACAAGATTAATCTATGTTGAACTACATAATTAAATTCAGAGTTTGACTCAGGCTGAAGTGTTTTGTGCAGCTGTGAATCCATGGAGTTTTTGAGGGAAGACTGTAGGAATCAGGAAATTTAGCAAGGAAGAAAACATCCCCTTCACAGAAATGAGAATCCAACTTGCTTTGATTTTTGTTTTCAAGGATGAGTTGAAGACACACATTGGTTTTCAACTCTCCCATTCTTCCCCAGCCCCTCTTCCTTTCCTCCCTTCCTCCAGAGTAGAATACAAAGAGAAACAAAGACTGCATGTTGTTCCTATGCAAATGCATCCAATTCTTCAAGAAGTCTGGGTCAGGATTATGCTTCTTGGTTCTGGCTCAGAGCTTGGTATGTTTGGGTGCTAGATGAATCAGCCCCTTGTAATCAGCATTACAAAAATAGGGCAGTGAACTCAGTTTGTAAACATTGCCGACAATACACTATAGTGGTAGCCTGGGAACAACCTAATGCTGGAACACAAAGAAAATAAATTCCCAGTTTACTGTAAGTCTTTTCTAGTTTAAAACCAATGCCTACAACTCCAAGCAGACAGGTGACTTGTCAGGTGGAGCAAATTAGGACATTCCCACAGTTCAGTCTACACAATCCTTCGTAAATGAGAGGGAGAAGCAATTTATTGCACTCTGTCTTTAGATAAAGACTCACTTCTCAGATATAGTGTTTATTGAAATCCATAGACACCGTCCAGCACCCTCCTTATATCAGTGGTTTTACAAGTTGTTTCCATTACCAAAAGAAATCAATATTGAAGCCAAATAGTTAATTGGTTAAATCCTTCATAATTCAAAAAAAAAAAAAAAAAGGCAAGGCTGTGTTTCTCATGCTTTTCCAGACACTCCTCTGTTTATGAAACTTACAGTGAGGAAGATGATTCTTTCAGTCTCCCTATTTTTCTATTGTTTTTTGCTTTTTCTTTCAGTTGCATATTGAACATCATGGCAAGCAGAGTGCTTTTCAGCCATATACATCTTCTAAGAAAAAGACCTACTCGTTTCTGCTGTCTTCTTAGAAAGCCTGTTTCCTAGGTGTTGTATGTTTTGCATTGAGTAGTAGTTGGTGATACTTACAGACCAGTAGAAAGCACAACCTCTGCTATTTGTTTAATTAATGCGGGGATTGAAAGTTCACTATAAACAGAAGAACGTGATTACTTTTTTTTTTTTACTTCAGTTTGAGTAAGACTGGACAAAACACTTTCCATCCACAGGCAAAATGGTAAGGAAGAACGCTCTTCACAAAGTGATATGTATTATCCAGTGTGATATGTATTATCACAGCAGGGAAAGCTGTCTGTGATGCAAGGTTCAGGACACTAGTTGGTTCCATCGTGGACTCCTCAGGAAGAAATTACCTCACAAATTATCCAGGTTGTCACATCAGTCATAGGTCTACCAAAAGAGATTAAATTTTTAAGTATAGGGATAAGCTATACGCATTTGAATTTATGTTAACTGGTACTGAGAGTCAGTGTTCAAGTTATTTTCATAGGTTTTCGTGATGTTGGCTCGCTTATGTGGAAGTTAAACCAGTAGAAGAAAACTAGTTCTCGGTGATCTTTCCAACATCTCATTCTGGCCCATGATAATGGTAACGGGCAGCACAAATTATTGGCTTGCAGATAGGTGCTTTGACTACAGCACACACAGCCTTTCTGTGCAAGCAAACTAAGGAATACTGAGACTTGCACAGGCTAAACACCTGAGTTGCCAGGCTTCCCAAGAGGCTTGCGTGGCTTGTGTCACTGTTACTGTAGCATCTGAGATGGCTGATCCAGCAGCTAGATTGCAAGTGCTTCAATGGCTCCTCTTGTTGGCACCATGGAGGTACCTAGATGGTGTTCAGGAAGCGAAGTTAAGCAGTAACTGCTCCACAACTGCATCACAAAGTGCTTATTAACAGCTGCTGGGGGAGAGGGACAGAAGGACCAGGAAATTAACCATAATTTTAAAGCATGCTCTCTTTTCTGTGCAATATCTGTTTGTAATTTTTTTCCCTGTTCTAAAATTAGGACAGCTGTAAGTGTGAAAAGCCATCTCTGGGGAACAAATTGATGGGGTTCAGTATTGCTTATTTTTCTAAAATCCTTTCATGTGGGAGGTCATGTGTTTCCTGTTTGAAAAAGAAAAATTAGAAATTCTGAATGGCTGAGCATTTCTTGTGAGTCCATAAACACTTCCTCAATGATCACAGGGGTGTAATTGCTGGGGGGGGAGTGTTTGGAGCTTGCTCTGTGAAGTAGAATAGGCCAAAGTCACGCTGCCAGGAATGCTCTGGACTATGGCCCTTTGTATGAACAGCTCTTTGAACATTTTTTTAGCTCTTCTTTTCAGCATCTGTGGTACACCCTTTCTCTGAAATAAGAGCGTGTATTTCCCATCCTGGTGAGCAGTATTGCCCTTCTTTCAGACTACCAGTGAAGTGCAGCTCTGTGAGTTTTGCAGCTGTAACTCTGCCTTGCATAATCTGACCAAATAAGTATGGTGGCACCAGGGCTTTTATTTTTTGAAGCAGTACCTGATGCTCAAGGTAATCTAGGTTCTATATAAGATACTTTTTACTGATTAATAATAATTAATAATAGTCTGTGAGATTTCCTAGCTTGATGTTAAGAAGAGCATTCTTTAGGGTAAAATGGTTGTGTAAGTGTCTTAAAGTTTAGGGACAGCAGAATGTATTTCAGTAAGCAGAATTTCAAATAACTAATTTGAATTAATTCAGAGGGTACAATCAGTCCTTTAACCTCTTCTGGAAAGTTCTCTGCATTACCATTCAGCTGATTGACGCCGTGTGGGAGGAAGGGTTTTATTTAGAAAAATGCAGCCAAAGGCTCAGTCCCCTTACTGTTAGGTGTATGCAGTTTTATCAAAGCGAACAGAGTGCCATGCAGGGAGCAAGCTCTTAGACAACTGTAGCTCACATCATTTCCCAATGCCTATAGAAACTCCTCTGTATTCTGTGTGCATTTCAGAACAAACAGGAAGAGCAAACAAATGTACTTTTTACTCTTTATTATAGTCAGTACTTGTTTACAACAGGAGAAGGCCTGCTCCGAGTCACTGAGGTAAGAATAGCACCCAGTCCTGCACTGGTAATCCACGAGAGGCCATACTGTATCAGATTTTCTTACTCCATCTGTGTATTTCAAGTAGAAAATGTTTCATTTGTAATGAATGTTTCAATGGTCTTGTTGATTTCAGTGGTAATTAAATCAGGAACTTGTTGTGTAATCAAATATGGAGGGAGGATGAGAAGATATGTGTTAGAATGGTTTTGGCTATAACACAGATAATGAATTATATCTAAAAAGAAAATCTGGTTGGCAGTTACATTAGACTGTTTTATGATGTGTTTCTGATTTGGGAACAGAGGAGATCTTGGCAAGGAAATGTTTCATACTGAACCCTGGCAAGCTTGTTCATACATCAAAATGCTGTCTTGTCTGCTTTGCCTTATTTCTGAACTCTGCAGAAATCAGAAGATGCCCACATGTGTCGGTGGAATTTGTTCTAAGAATGTAGATTGGTCATGCGTAGATGAAATCAGAGCATTAAACACTTAATGTATCATGGATACTTGCTATATGCTTAAAACTTTCTCAGTATATATTCAGAAGAGAAAAGTACCCAATTTGCCTTGATATTCCGTTCACTTATACAAGCTTTATGTTAGTGCAACCTTAAAACCATCATTGAGTTTACTCCTGATTTACCATATTGCAAATGAGAACAGAATTAGGTCTACGTGTTTTTGCAGACTTTCACTGATTTCTGTTAGGTCCATGAATTAGCTGGAAAGCCATAATCTCATAATAATAAATGATCACTAACAAAGTCATTTCAACCTTGTGAAGCCATTTTTCAGAACTTATTTGGCACCCTGGCTAATTCCGCTATACCTGCACATCAGTCTGCTAATACAAATGACCTATAAAGAGCTGGAAATGAAGTTTTATTTGAAATTTGAAGTTGCTTTTATGAAAGGTAATGTTCTGAATCGCCTTTGCAAATACAGCAAGAGACCAGTGATGGTAAAAGTTTGCCATACCTTATTTTTCTAGGTAGTAGATTTTCTAGGTGGCACATGCTGCACTGAAGGTTTTGTCTCTCAGATTTTTTTTCTCTTAGAGCACCTGGAGAAAAAATTAGTATGAATGACTGATAAGCCGAATTCACATAAACAGCATTAAACACCTTCTCATTTTTCCCCTTGTGAACTACTGGCTTCAAGAACATAGCATTCAAATGATCAGAACTGGTATTTTAAAAACATCAGTACCTTACTGCATTTACATTTTATATGTATAACATACCCTGAAGAGAATCTCCACGTTCATTTCATAGTGGAGGTTGAAAGAAATAACTTACAGTTCTTTCAGAATCAGTGCAGAACTTCAGAAAAACATCCGTCATTAGAATGTCTCTGATTTCACATCTTAATGTTGTTTGGGGGAGCTCATGTACTTTAGGTAGCTCATAGAATCTGATCTCTAAACAAGCTGAAAAGTGTCATTTCGAAATGGATTTATTGCATAACGTGTCACAAAGAGCCTGGCTGAGGGGAGCAGTAAGTTCATGGAGACCACGGTTCTGCTTCACCATTCGAGCTGCAGGAATTATTGCAGTATATTTCATTCTGAGGGGCAGTGAATAATTGTTCTCTGTATTAGAATTTTGTCTCTACTATTGTAGTGATTTTGTAGTGAGGAATGTTCAACCTTCGGTATCTGGCACATGGCAGTGGAAGTGATCTGTGTGTGAGTATTTGAACAGCCTGTGTAGCAGCTGGCAAATGATGTGTAGGCCAGTTAGTTCTCTTGTCTGTGTACATGCTAAATATTTACTGGTGCCTGCCTTTTAAATATGAAATACTCAATAATGAATGATAAAATTGTAGAAGTTGTTAAGAATAATGTGCTTTTATGAGATAAGTGTCTCATATTTCATTATGCAGTGGGGTTTCACCTAAAATACTGAGACACGACTTTAAATTTAATCTTTGTTCCCACACTGTGTGTGAAACCAAGTGCATTCATAGAAACCAATCACTAAGCTTTTTTTGAAAAATGTTGGCTGGCCAGTTGTTTATAATTAGCAAAGGGTCTGAATAATTCATCAGCAGTAACAAAAATCTTACCAAATATTTGTACAGATGAACTGTAACTCTCAGTAAATATAAGAATCCTCTAGGTGAAAGTTCTTTCCTACCACATGAACTAAACAGAAATGATGAAAATAAGTTGTGGTGCTTGGTTTTAGGACCAGTAAGATATGTAGTTAATGGAGTAAAGAGGAGAAAGTAATATCGGAGAAACCATGCCTTTAAATTTCATTATGTTTGGGAATAAGCTCTCAAATATTTCCAGAGGGGAGAAGAAATTGTTTCCCTAAATACCATCATTAAATAAATCCTTTAATGGGTGATAAATGGAAAATTGTGAAATAAACATTTCAAAATGTATTTTGCTATGAATCTATAAGAATTCACCATTTATTTAGGAATACAGATTTTCTAATTAGCTTGGGTTTTTTGTTTTTTGTTTGTTTGTCTTTGCAAAATGTTGGGTGCAGGCATTATTCAGTGAGAGTCCTTCCTAACTCTAGAGATGGGCCTAACCAAGCTATACCAGGCAGATGTGTTGGTTTCACACTCTGTTTCCTGGGGTTCCTGGATTCTTATTTGAATTTTCTGCACTGACGTTGGGCATGACTTGCTATCTCACAGCTGTCTGGTAACTGCTGGTGTGTTGATGGAGCCAGCTGCAGTCCCAGCCGTGTTCTGCTTGCCCCCATCCAGCTGTTGTGGGTCACAGTCCTGAGTGCACTGCAGTAACAAAGGGGTTTATTGTCCTGGAAAATTAGGGAGCAGTACTAGAAAAGATGCTGTGAAATGCCTCGTGAGAACTTCAGAGAACTGTTGGATATTACTAGAGAGCAGCAGGAGAATTCCCAGAAAGTATCAGAAATTCTTCTAGAAGACGGAGGGAAAAGCCAGAGAAAGTAGCAGGGAAATCCTAAACATTGGTGAATGAATTGCTAGAAAGCAGATGATGAAAATTGCTAGAAAGCAGATGATGAATTCCTAAAAAGCATTGGGAAAATCTGTGGAAAGCATGGAACGTATTCATTGAAAGCAAAGGAAAATTTCTTAGAAGTAATGAGGATATGTCTTGAAAGCAGTGGAAAAACTTCCTAGAAATCGATTGTGAATTCCTGGAAAGCTTTTCTAGAAAGCATTGGTGAAATTTCTAGAGAGCAGAATGTGATTTTCTAGAAAGTCATGAGCAAGCTGCTAGAATGTAGCAGGTGAATTCCTAGAAAGGGTCAGGAATATTGCAAAAACACAGCAGTGGATTTCCTGGAAAGCACCAGGAAAAATCTCAGTGAGATCCTGAAAATTTCCAGAGTGAGGATTTCCTAGTAAGTTGCAGAAAAAAAGTCCTTGGAAGCATCAGAAAATACCTGCATTGGTTAAAGATCCATTTGTTTTTATATATCTCCAGAAAATATTCCATACCTTTAAGCACAGTATTTTACTTTGCTTGAAAACGACTTCATTCTGGCCAAGTCTTTTCCTTTTACCTGTTGTATTGCAAATGTCCTCTCTCGTTGTGAGGAGCTGTGATTTCACAGTGAGCAGCTTGTGATTTCAGATGAAGGAGAAAAGATTGGAACTAACGAACCTTGAGGAAAAAAAAAAAGTGCTGTCATGCAGACGTTCTTAAATGAAGAACAGGGAAGCAGGAAAAAAGAACATAGACTGTCAACAGACTTAGTTTGCATGAGAAGTGGCTGATTCTTAACGAGTAACAGGAATTTAAAATGTACAGTCCCTTGTTCAGCATATCCTGGTACATCCTGTTATTCTGCGCAAAATACATGCCCATTCTGGTTTGTCTTAAGAGGTGCCAAAATGTTAAGTGCAAGTAGAGATGTGTAAGGAAAGATGAATCTTCAAGGCAGTGTCTGCCTAGACCTGCCTCTTTGTACCTGTCTGTGTGGCAATTCAGCACCTGCTCTGCCTTGCAGAGTAGTGCTGGCTGAAATGTGCTTCCATTTGCTCCCTTGTGGCAGTGTGATCCTGCAGCTTCGGGCTGCCGCAGCATCTCTGCCAGACCCTGCTCTTGCTTTTGTGCTCCTCAAAGTATAAATTTTACCAACTCAGTTCACTTTTGTGGCTGCTTTCCAATTGAATTAGGGCTCGCCAAGTGCTACAGAGCATTGTGAGATTTGTGAATGAAAAGCACTAAGTGAATACTGGATGGCTACCTATCCTTATTGAGGAAGAATTTTGTTCACATCTATAGTCCGTGCCTGAGCAGGCCCTGCAGGATATGCTAATGTGAACATTTAATACATGCATATTCCTTAGAGAACCTAATAACCAGATTTTCATGCCCATGACTGATGAAGGTACCATAGGGCTTGACCTGGCTAAGGGCATTTAAAATATTGGCTGTGTTCAATAGTTACAAGGCAACAGATGACTCTCTTGGGGCTTATTCCTTCTAGATAGGAAGTTCCTCATTGTAAATGGTTTCCCTGCTTTAAGGCAACAGACTTTTAATTCAGCCTTTATTGCAAATGCATCTGGTTAACGTTAAATTAAAACACCCCAGGAAATCTGTACTTTCACTGTATTTGCTATTTACATACAGCATCCATTGCTCCAAAATCAAGTTAATTAGAAACATAGAAAACTCTACTGAGACTGTTCGTGCCTGTTTCTCTGTAACTGAGGCCAAGATATTTCAAATCTGATTCTGAGCTGCTAATCATTATTACTCTTTTATGACATTCTCCAGACTTTCGGCCTGCAAGATCTTGATGTGGTACATAAGGGCACAATCTTTTTGCTGAACGATTTTTCTGAGGGCAGTTCCTTTTCAGTAAATCATTTTAAGTAAACTTTAAGTCAGTGTGATGTGAAGTTAAACCTCTACCTTCTTGACTTGGAGCTTCGGCCAGCTTTTATGAGATTTGAGTAGATTCCAAGGTCAGAATCCACACCTGATGCTGCAGGCGCCATGCTGATTTACTCATTTCTGGCCTGAGGAAGTTAACCACCTCCCTACGTGCTGAGACTGGTAGGTAGCATCATGATTTGTTTTGGTCCAGTAAAATTCAGACTGAAGAATGAGCCCCCTGGATTCTTAGGAGTGAGATGCCTGTGTGTAATGTGCCATTCAGCTGGCATTCTCTGAGACAACTGAAACTGAGGTTCAGAGATAGTTGTTTGTATCATAAGATTTCTCTTTAAAAGGCCGTATGATAACAGTGTGAAGGTTTGACCCAGCAGCAGCTCAGCACCACATAACTGTTTGGTCACTTCCCCCCTGCCTCTCATGGGGGATAGAATAAAAAACCCAACAAAACAGAACTTGTGGATTGAGATTAAAAACTATTTACTAAGACAAAAAAAGACCATAATATTAATGATAGTAATATAATATATTTTCAAAACAAGTGATGCACAATACAACTGATCACCACCCATTGATCAATGCCCAGCCAGTCTCCGAGCAGTGACTGTCTTCCTGGCCAACTACTTACAGTTTTTAAAGGCCTTTTTGCATGATGTCATATATTATGGAATATCCCCTTGGCCAGCGTAGGTCAGCTGTCCTGATTCTGTCTCCTCCCAACTCCTTGTGCCCCCTCCACACTAGCAGGATAGTACAAGAGGTTGAAATGTCCTTGGTTCTGTGCAGTCATTGCACTGCAACAACTAGAAGATGGTGTGTTATTAACACTGTTTTTCTCCCAAACGCAAAACAGCATCATACCATCTACAATTAAGGAAAACAAAATAAAATTGACTCTGTCCCAGCTGAAACCAGGACAAATAGCAAGAAAGGATGTTTGATTGTTGATTGCAGACATTGCCGTGGCAGTTTGCGGATGTTCATTTTCAGGGAAGAAAGTGTTCATGCAGTGAACTGTGCTTGCAGAGAGGGGTTTTTGCTCTGTGATACTGGATGTGAAACAGGTGTGTGGCTGAGAGGTGCCAAGTGCTAGAATAATGTAATTAGGGCTTAGCCTTTAGTTCCTTAATTAAGAACTGGAAATCACAGCAATAAGTAACAGCAAGATTTTAGTTCATAAACACTAGTTTTAAAAAGTTACCTCAGCAGTTTGTTCTACCTTGGCCAATTAACTTCAGGATGGAGTGAGGCTAGTTAGCCCCTGCTGAAGTCTCATTAATGTGTCTGTATGCCTTCTGGGACCCACACTAATGTCTACTACAAGTCATGCAAAAAGCAAGGTCGTTGGGGAACTGCAGCTTCCTATTATAACAGCTCCTGACCAGCTACTCTAGGGCACAGGTATGTGTACTCTGTCAGAGTCTCAAACAGTTCTACTTTAGGTGTGTTCTGCTTCAAACCATATAACTGCCTCCTTTGCTTTTGGTCAGTGGCTCATCTTGCATCCTTTGCCTTTTCGTAAGCATGGCTGGTTAGCTCTAACAGAGCTGAGAGGGATGTCAGCTGTGTTCATGTAATGATTGCCAAATCTGATGAGGGCTTCCACAGTGCCTCGTTTCCCTGCATTTGCGTGCTCTCTGAGCTTTTCCAAAATATTTAACAGCTTTTCAGCTTTATTTCATTGCAAGCAGTCATGACTTAGGGACCATCTTTTTTCTCTACTGCTCTTGAAGATTTAAATTTATGAGGCACTTGAGTCCTTTTTGTGACTTCCCTATCACAGTGTGGGCAGTCCCAAGACTGAAGAGGCACATCTATGTTTTCTTCTCAAAGGTGGTGCTCCCAGATAAAAGGTATGCTTTTTCAAAAATAATCGGCACCTGGACTATTTCATTGTTATTTAAAGACTTAATCCTGGCTTTTGATGAATTTTTCATTTCGCAGTCAGTAGTTTTTTTGTTGGCCTAGATTCCAGAGGAATTTGAGAGTAGACTACAGGTAATTTTATAAAAATCTAATTCGAGCTGTGGAAGTAAATAGAAATTTCTGTCACTTATCTCAAAACTGAATTGCCTAGATTTTATAATATACGTACATCTTTTGCTTTTGTGCTCACAAGAACCTGAACATTATAATGAAATTATAATCTCGAGAGCATTGAGTATTCTTCCAGATGGGGGAGCATGAATGTGGTGTTTGAAAGTGTCATGAAGTAGATCAAGTATAGTTTACTTATAAGTGAGGGAATAAGAAAACCACATCAAGATTTCTTGCAACATGTTTCACTGAGAATAAATACACCATGTCATCAGATCTCTATGGATTAATGTTTATTATAAATCACTTTCAGAGAGGTGCTATCTGCTGACGGTTATCTGATTAAAAAATGATTATCTCTGTTTATAATTTTCTAAATCTGGATTATCAACAACTGCAGGCAACTCCTTTAAATAATGTACAATTCCAAATAATCTGACTGATGTACATTATCCTAATGGACTATTTACTGCTGATGTTGTTGGCTATGACAGTGAAATGGACAGGTTAAATATTGACTATATAATCTTAGTTGCTATGATTGTAACTGGCAAATTACTAAACTATGCAGGTATATCTTGTATGGCCAAATCAGAACAGCCTAGTATGAAACGAATGGTTACTCATCCAAGAAATGTGTGAATCCTGCAGTAATTGTGGCTTTATCCTCATAAATATTGAGATGGCAAAAGGAGATGAGATCTGATTCAAAACCCACTGAGAGTTCCCACCGCCTT
>JAOWBP010051053.1:501-16853 GCA_028571105.1 Tragopan temminckii | reverse complement strand
CAAAGGAATGGGGTTGTACAGCAGGAAACCGATCCTTGGCTTTACTCTGGAGGAGTTCATCACTGCCCAAACTGATAAAAATCTTTAAACTAATACCTAAAATATTTCATCTAAAATTTGGGCAATCAGATCTAGTTTCTAATTTAGTGGTTGTCAACCCTGCCTCTGTCAGGGGGTTTGAAACTAGGTAATCTTCGAGGTCCCTTCCAACCCAAGCCATTCCACTTGTTAATCATTTCTAAAATATTGCATATATTACTTGGGCTCATTTTCAAGAAAGATGAATACACAGTGAGGCTGCATTGTAGAGAAAGACAATTAAGATGACCAGGAGACATCAGAAGAGACTGATATATTTGGCCTTCCAAAAGGAAGGTGAACAGAAGATTAAAATACTATGCATAAAGACAGAGAAAGAAGCACTAGGGGAAGGAAGGAAGAAGGACTCTTTAAACTAAAGGGCATTACTGCCATGAGAATAAATGGGTTTAAATTTTTATATATATATATGTATGTATTTATGTATGTATCTATACGTTGGGTTTTCTACTTATCAGAAAAATTATCATCCTAGGCAGTCAGTCCTGTATGACTAGCAAGGCAATCTTCCTGCTACCATTCAGCTGGAGTTCACGGGGAAGGCTTCAGGGTATGTTCTTACAGTCCTGTCCTTTTATATTTAATAGAGATGGAAAAAATTTTACACCTCTGTAGCCTCCATCTGTAGAGCCAAACACAAAAGTGGCTTTTGCATCAGTGTTCTTCTCTATTCCTTGAGATGCCTACTGGAGTTTTCTCTCGGGTATTTGGTGAATCATCAGAAACAAGATGAAAATTTTCTGCTTTAAACTTACATTAAAGCCCCGATATCTCAAGGACCTATTGTGACATCCTACAGACATGACAGCTACCTTCTGCAGGAAGTAGAGACTCCTTCCTCTTGTAGACTCATTCTTATTTCGGGTCTTCCATCTCTAATGCCTTATCATTGAAGATACAGGCATTTTAGGGGTCCAGGGCAAATGTCAGAGAGGAACTCTATCCTGATAGGATGCCCAGGGAGGTAGTGGAATCACCATCCCTGGAGGTTCTTATGACAAGAGTAGATGCGGCACTGAGTTTTAGTGGGCATGGTGGTGATGGGTTGATGATTGAACAAGATGAACATAGTGGTCTCTTCCAACCTTAATGATTCTATGATATAGCATGATGTCAACAATCAGATGAATGTGTCCAAGACCAGCAGCACTACTCTGTCCACAATGAATTATTGTGGAGTCCTTTTTTGTGCCATAGACTCCTGGTAAGCCTCCAGAAGTTGTTGGGCACCACAATACTGGGTACCAGATGCCTCTTGTTCATTGCTAAATTTCTCTCCATGTCAAGGTGAATGGAGGCAGTAGAGATGAAAGAAACTTGCTGAGCCATGTCCTTAACATGACAGAAATATCCGCACATCAGGAAATATAACTGAAGAGAAATAGAAAAAGCAGAATATCTCAGGCTGAAAGAAATCCACTCTGTGGTAGACGCCACATCCCTGGAGACATTCAAGGTCAAGCTGAATGGGGTTCTGAGCAACCTGATCTAGCTATAGATGTCCCTGTTCATTGCAGAGGAGTTGGACTACATGACCTTTAAAGGTCCCTTTCAACTCAAACTATCCTATAATAAATACAGTGATCCTTAATCCTCTCCCTTCACTATTACCCCATGTTGCATCTTCACCTCAGTCACACCTACTACACTCATTACCTTGTCTAGTATGTGTACAGCATACATATTTATGGGTAGCTTATATTTATATAGCTTATGGGTAGGATTCTTCTTCACATTGCTGTGACTCAACTTCTATCTCATGTTTAACTCTCACCTGCAAGTCCAAAGTTCCTGTTGGTACATTTCAGTTGCTTATTTTTAGGCAAACTGATGTTTAGACTTCTAAAAACACGACTCATGATTTCCAAACAATGAACCTAAAGGACAAGCCCTTTCCAGCCAGGACGCTGATAAATGTAGCTGTGATGCCAGAGAGACCTTCACTCCTTGTGAACTGCTCCTTTCAGTTTCTAGGATGCTGCTGTTAGAGAGACAGAGCTCCTTGGAGACTGAAAGAAAAGATGCAGAGGCAAATGCTTCTCTCTTCACAGAGACAGTATTCTGTCCTTATTACTGCTTGGTAATCTCCTAGTTTTTTGGGGCATACTTCTGTCCTCAGATTCTGCCACAGCCAATGCAGTTTTCACACTGTGTGGTGTTCTTTGATGAAATCAGAATTCCTGGAGTCATGAAATTATAAGGGACAGGTTACATTAGAAAAAAAATAAATACAAATTGAAGTAGCAATTAAAAAATATCCCCACTATCATTGCTGACCACAGTTCAAATTCCAGATTATTAATAGTAAAAATTATTTTTAAAGGAAAAGACTTCTACGAAACTCAAAATTTAAAGGGATCCAATTTTACGCTACTCAATTTTTTTTTTAATTATTTTATTTTAGTCGTGCTAGGTGAGCAAAATATACTGCACAGGCCATAAATCTCTCCATTCACGTGCATGCAACACTCAACAAGACTGTGCAGTTCACAGTTAAACTCAACCTGGACGCAGCATCTAACCCTGGAAGGAATGCCATTGCTGATGGTGTGACCTTGCTCAGGGAATGTCCCTCCTCTTCTAAATCCCTCCCCTGCCTGGCACTGTGCTTGTTCCTTGGCACTGACATCTTCTTTGGTCTGAGTGTCCCTTATCACTTTGTTCGCATTGCGTTTTTAGATTGGATGCCCTATAATACTACCTTGCTTGCATTGTAATCATGCAAAAAATAATAACAACAAAACAATAATAATAATGATAATAAAAAACCCTAACACCCTAATTAATACAAATGGAGGCTAAAAATATGGATATTTCAATGAAAAAGGCTTCTTCTCAGGAGATCACTGGGGTAGACACATTCACATGCATTTTATTTATAGCTCTAGTTTTACCGCAGTCACTCAGTCAAGCATGGTCAGGACTGTATATAGGCAAATGCGGTTCACTTCTCCCCCTTCTCAGCTTTAAAAGGCAGAAAACAGCTTGCCTAGAGTGTTTGCTGTGAATTTTATGAGCACGACTTAATCATAGAGATAGAGAACAGTTGCTTGAGCAACACAGCTGCAAGAAAGGGAGGTAGATCCACCCATCTCTGCCCCCCTGGTGTTATTGATAGGGCAAAGAAAACAGTAGAGAAATCTCTAATTGAGACCCACTGGGAACTCAAGTCTCATACCAGTATGTTACAGGATATTTCTCATTGCTAGTAGAAGAGAAAACAGTCTTGCCCATGACCATGCTCTAGCATGCTGTCTGCAGTCTCCTGTGCTGTTGTGCAGCTCAGACCAGATCTAAACCCGAAGGGTTAAAGCAATGAGGAGGGAGTGAAGTTCCTCTTGGAAAACTCTTTCCAAGAAACATTGCCTTCACTGGAGCTTAGCCCTCATCACTTTAAGGAGAATCTTGGTTCTCCATTCATACTAGGGTCTTGTGCCAAGTCTTTCTCCCTTGAAAGACTCGTTCCATCCACCACCACTTGGGAGCCTCTACACTGATAGAGTCATGCCTCTAAAAGGTTTGCTCAACTCCCACCGCAAGACATAGCAATGCATACAGTTATCATGGGGTGAATCAACCAACTTAACTCATAAGATTACAATAATTCCTTCTGGTTATGTGTGCTGGCTGTATGTAGCCTTGTCTTCCCCACTCTGAAGCATGTTATTCTGCAAAGAGACCATTTAAATCAAATCAAATAGGGCCAAGGCTACAGCATCAGCTACTGAGATGCTGGGAGTGATGATCGAGCAATAAATTGGATCTACTTCATCTTGCTGTCATCCTATTCCCTCCCTTCACTGCCACAGTCTCTCTGTTCCAACCCTCATTCTCAGTGCTGTTGAGTCAAGATACTTCTTGGAATTTTTTTTCTTAATGCTTTCCTGGAAGAAAAAAAAAAAAAAAAAGAGTAAAAAAAAAAAAAAAAAAAAATTGTTTTCTTCATGATCTCCTCAAATTTTATCCTGTCTGGAATTTGCCACTGAATTTAGAGTATGTATCCAAGTCACATTACCTTTAAAGGACCTGCAAAAAGGCAGTAACCACAGCTAACCTGTTGACCAGCTGTGCCTTATAATTGCTTTGATCTTCACTTTTCCTTGCAGACTACAACCCTCTCCTCCTATGCTGTACTGTGGTAGGTTGGTAGAAATCATATTAATTCCAACCCATCCAGGAGCAGATCTGAACCAATTTCATCCACTATAAACCCGTGCTCTGCAGTCACAGATGTCATCTTTGTCATTTAGATCTACCTTTGTCTGTTGGCTTGAAGCAAACAGGATGGGAATCAGAATCTGCCTGACACAGCAAATCGAGGAAAGAGAAAGAGGGAATCAATTTTTATAATATGTGTTTGGCACTACATAATAGATATAACTCTAAATGCAAGCCATAAAGTTGGAGAGGCTTGTAAATTAAATCCTTTCTGTCCCTTTTAACTAAAAAGTGACCTTACCATAGAATTAAATGTGATTTTTATCCAGTGATCTATGGAGCTGTAAAAATGGCTGATGGTTGCAGTGTGTGTGCTATAGGACAGAAAGGAGCCCCCATATAGGTATCTCCATACAGCTCAGCACATGAACTGCTGCTTGCCTCTCAGTTAACCCAGAGCCACAGTATGGCATAGGATTTTCACCTTCTTTCTACCAAAAAGGCGGTGACCATGTACATGCTGAGAGTCTGTGTTCCTACAGGCACTGAATGGGACAGTGCTGCTGGAGAAGGGCTTAAATCATATTATGTTCTGAAAATCAGGCTGCCTGTGCAAGTGCAAGGCATTTGTTTTATCCTTGTTCAGTTTACAGGGCCTTAGTTACGCTGCAAGAGGAGGTGAGGATTAGAAGTAGCCTGAGGTTCAGCAAAATGACAGAATGAAGAAAAAATTGGGGGTGGAATGTCCTTGATTGTTCATGTAGTGATTCCATCCCCCTGTTTCAATAATCATACAGGAGAATTTGAAATACAAAAGATTTGACATTGGAATTTAGCCCAGAGGACACAATTTAGGATGCTCCTGAATGGTTTTAAACAGCCAGAAATTATCAGGCTTTGTCTCACAAGAAAATATAGTTTTGAAGACTCTGCTGGGTTACAGGTTGGCATTCATGCATATAGGCTATCAGAGCCTGCAGGAGATGCAATGCTCCCAGGAATATAATCAACACACGATTGAAGGCTGTTCGACTTCCAATCAGTACAGCAGAGAAGAAAATCACTTCCCCAGTGCCATGGGTGAAACAGATGCTCAGAAAGTCAGTCATGTGTCTCCTCATCAGCACTGAGAAGTGGTGCATAGGAGGAGCCAAGATCCTTCCCAGCTATTTAATGTCACTGAAGCTTGAATAAAAAGTAGTGCCAATTCCCCTCTCCCTCTTGGCTCTCTTGGTTTTTCCGCATGTGCACTGAGCAGGTATTGAACTGTGAGCCACAAGCCTCCATCAAATGGCCAAAATGGATACAGGAATTCAGCCCAACTAAGTCAGCACTATTTTAGAGACTCACCTCAGATGCCACATTCCACCGTGTTCACCTCAAGTGGTTGTGGGGCAAGCCACTGAATTCAAATCCACGCTGCTAGCTGGGTTACTCTTCAGAACACTCCAGGTTATCCTCAAAGTCTTGTCCTAAGATGTGGTTGTGTCTACCACCTCTCTCTCAGCCTGCTCATCTATGTCAATGGCTCCTTTCTCATTTTGTTCTTTCACTTCCACACTATTTAATTGTTAGCAAGGCAAAGCCAGGTGCTATCCAAGGGACAGCATGCCCCAGGGACTATAACTAAAACACTGCAAACCCACTTCAACTCCACGAATAAGGAGTAAAGAGATCTTTAAAAAGTTGGTTGAACAGATTACAGCAATGCTCAGCCTCTGTCAAAGTCTCTTCTAGCTGCCATAGTGCTAACAGCATCGTATTTACTTAGGCTTCCCCAGTATTCTCTCACTTCTAATATTTACAAATGTTAGATTTTCTTCTTCCGAGGAAAGAATGTTTAATGCTTTACCAAGTCTCATCCACTTTTGGGGTCTCTGCTCACTGAAGTTACACACTATATGAAATCAAGGAGAACCGTTAGCAGCTGGTGACTGCATTGGTCAAAGCTGATCTTCTCCGTTTTTTAGCTCTGAATTCCTATCATTCCAGTGCAAAAATGCCAGGCTTATTGCTGTTATTGTTTCAAGATCATTTATGGTTAATGTTTGGCAAAGCCCAAATGCTGCAGCCACCCAGAACCTGCAATGGATCAAATCTAGAACATCAGGGTGGGGAGACTTGCCAGTAAGAATCCTTGTCTGCAAAGCAAAAAAAAATTAAAAATCCAAACTTTGAAATAGCGGTTGGATTCCCACAAACAAAATTTTGTCTGCCTGTGTACCAGCTTTTTGTCAACGAATGATCTCCCACCCTCACTCTTTTTACTACAGCAGTACTGGGAGGCACCTAGAGTTAGACAGCCTTATACAGACAGAACCAACTTTCCCTACTTCATGAACCACCAGTCCAAATGTTCCTGAGACTGAGAATCCCTAAGAAAGAGTACAAATAAACT
This sequence comes from Tragopan temminckii, assembly GCA_028571105.1. NCBI lineage: Eukaryota > Metazoa > Chordata > Aves > Galliformes > Phasianidae > Tragopan > Tragopan temminckii. The sequence goes on along the minus strand of JAOWBP010051053.1, from coordinate 10,198 downwards.
CATTGTCAAGAGATGGGAACAGCTCCCCAAGAGGTTCTCGGATGTTTGGAGCTGGACTGGAAATGGAGTAAGATCAGAAGACAAACTGATGTTGGTCTCATCCTTGCCAACAGTACGCTTTCCACCTAATTCAATCCAGAGAGTAACCATCTGACTTGTGCTCAAGATCTCTACATTGGCCATACTCAAGCTAGATGCTGTACCACCCGCAGATACCAAGTGATAGGACTTCAAAAGAACGAGCTCATCAAGAAAAGTTTAGAAAGCAGACAGTGTTGTGCAGTAGCCTGGGAAGGAATAAAGCACAGTGACTTCAACTGATTTGCCTTGTTGATTACCCAGGAAACAACCAGGCTACTTGCCACAAGGACAGAGAAAATAGGGTATAAGTGGAGGCTCAGTTGCCAGCATTTGATGAGGGGCTGATGGCTGGACAGAACAATTACACCTCCGGAATCACCTTCCAGACCAAAAGCCAATTTGCACAGCTGAGCCCCCTTCCAATTACTCCTTCTCTTATTGTCTAAGGAGTTGTGGCAGACACACTGACGCTTCAGAAAAGGACATCTGTGTGGCAGGATGCTGTACTTGGCCTTGGGTAGAAAGTGTGGTTGAGCAACGTCATTAATCCTCCACCCCATTTCTGGCATTTGCACAAGGGTGATTGATTTCCTTCCACCTCTTCTCCCCCACAACTACAAATAACTTCCATGGGGAGATTACTCTGTCTGTTCTGCAATCAACGGCAACTTCAAAAGGGCTTAGTGCTAAAGGAAAACCTCAGAGGGCCAGCATTAAGTGAGAAACAAACATAGCATTTGGGTTGTAATTTGAGGTGGGAGGCTGGGGTTTTAATAACCACATCACTACAGCATGCTGTGCACCTTGCAGCTCATAAACTGCATTTATGAGTACAGGAAGTTACAGGAAGATTTTTTCAGTCCATGTGAAATGCAGCCATGTCTGGTGTGGAGCATATGACGTGTTTGGTTGTGTTTGGAAGCTGTATTTAGCTCTCCTATCACTTCCCAGCACTGTCACTTGCACATAAGCAGAGTCTGGTAAACAAACTCCAGGCCTGGGAAAAGTCGTGTCCTATTTAGATCCAACCATCACTTCTAGAGATGATTTGAACAAGGGAAGGGAGGTGTGAAAAATCACTGCTTTGTCCCACATTCTCCTCACCACATAAAATGGAAAGCATTTTGAGCTTTCGTATAAAGATATTGGTGTTTATTCAAGATAGGAAGGCGATGTTTAATATCCTGAATTTCCTCTTCTTCCTTTATTGTTTGCTTTGTTTATGTGGGAACAAGAACGGACGTTCTATGGGGTGGGGGGAGTCCCAGAACTCAGAGCAATGGAAGAATATAGTAGGACCCCTTCCCAGGCAGAAAACAGTTGGATAAAGAAAACAGAATGACCATGAAGGGCTTTGTCCCAGCAAAGAGCAAGGATAGTTGATTTCTTGAGGGATAGAAACAGTGCGTCTCACAATGATGCAAGTCTTTGCTCCCACTCAAAGCATCTCCACACTCTTAAATTTCAGATCCCGGACTTCAGCTCCCTTCAGACTTCCCTTTCTCTGAGATACCAAGCCCAAAAGGTGCTACCATAGTGTCCCACCATGGTCTGTCCTGAAGTATGTCCTGCAATACAGCCTCCAAGTGCTTTTCCCAGGAAACCTTTACATACCTTGTTGACCTTCTGCTTGCCATATACAAGCCAAATCAAGTAGGCAGCCCCTGAAAGCATCTGAATCCAATGGGAGCATCAAAACCTCATAGCATTCATGTTCCATCTTCACAGAATTACATGCACTTGAGATTGAAGGGACCTCTGGAAATCCTCTCCACCCTTCATATTCCTTGGTCTTGGGAGGAGGCAAGGCTCTGGATTGTGGTTGCCCTATTATAGAATGGCTTATGTTGGAAGGGACTATCTGGGGATTTGCTGCTAAAATCTTCCCTTCCAGTGGCATTTCTATGCCTGCAGGAGATGCTTGTGAACAGGCAGTTGTGTAAACCCAGAGGGGTGTGTTTGGTACCTCTGCAACCATGACAACTCTTGCTGCACAGGATGCCTTCCTAATATTTCCATGCATCCTACTGAAATGGATTCCACAACTAGCTGGCATTTTGCTGGGATGTCTCCCTGCCTCCCTCTTGCCCTCCCAGCCTTGCTGTGCTTCTGACTGTCACCATCTCTCCTGCTGGTAGCAGAATCATCTCCATCTGGAGAATGTGGAAGTCCCCACAGCATTGCTCTCCCTATTAACATTTCTAAAACCCCCAAGCTGGCAGGAAAAAGCAAGTCACACAGGACTTGTTTTTTACATTGCTCATATTGTTTTTTTTTTAAACATCCAGAATATGAAGCAAACATACATTGGCGCTTGACTCTAGATGCCTTCATGGCTGATCTGAAGGTGCCATGCTAAATAACTGAAAGGTCAGCATTATATCGCATCCACTGACTGCTGAAGTGTGGACAGCTCCAAGACCCATCATCCTTCTCTCCCTCAAGAATCTGTATGTCCTTCCAGTGGTGTGCTCTATGGAGATAACCCTTATCACAAGGTCTTAACACTCTTTCAGGCTAGTTGCACTCACTAGGGCACCTAACACAGTGACTTCGCCAAAATTGAAGCCCATCCCTACATCAATCAAAGTTTCCCAGAAAAGCTGCTATGCCCCACATACAGGGTGAGCAGCACATCAGAACACTGACTAACCACTGCCAAACTCCTTTCCAAGCATAGATTCCAGGACAGCTCAACTTGAGCACTGAGTTCTCTCTTCATTGGCCACTGACCGTTTAACACCACCAAACACCTATCAAAAAGCAGGCGTACAGGCTGCTAGGTTGCTGAGATCTTTCTATCCTCCCATCCCTGATTTTTGCCATCAGAATTGTAGGCTTGGCTGCAATTACCTCCACAGAGACATGCACATGCAATAATGGAAGGCTCTTACCATCACCTGCACATGGTGAACTTGCACCAACCAAAACGTATGGTGCTCACCCTTTCCTTTTGTGTGCGTAATGTTGAGGGGATTTTTTTCTGTAATTAACCCTTGCTTTCAGCTCAATAGGTCTGATCAGATTGTAGAACAACATCTGAGACGTGGAGATTAGCAGGCCAGGCTCTTTAGTACTTAAAGCATCAGCGCAGCTACTCAAAATCAGATTTCCCCTTCTTCACTGGCATTTGATTAAAGCCTTTTCAAGCAGTCCATTCCAAACTCTAAATGCCTAAATTAGGTGATAGAGAAAACATTTCTTTGGTCTGGGAAATGACAGCAGTATGCATCTCAACTGTGGTCAGCAGGAAAATCGCATTCAGAAAACATGCATTTGTGTGAATTTGTATGGGTGTGTGCACATGCATTAACGCAAAGTTTTGGTAGAGCTGACCAGAGCATGGGCATGCAGAGACATAAGTAGCATGGTTCTAGTAGGTGGAAAGCATTTGTAAACCAGAAGCTGAGTCTAGAAATAGATTGTGAGAGGATCAATTTTTGCTGCATACTGATTTATTCAAACCTTCCACAGTGGCAAAGCCCTTTATAACAAAATATCTGATTACAGGACTACGACCATAAATCCCGCACACCCTCCAGCAATGGCCAATGAATAACTGACTTGTTAAGGGAACAGACCTGCACAATGAATAAATCTACCAACAGGGCTTTCAATACAAAAGACCCCATTGGGACAAATTTCTTTCTGAAGGTGCATCGACTTTCATTTGCAGGAACCATCAGATATTTGTTTCAAGAAGAAGACAGTCATTGTTAGATTGGTACTAAACAATATGTAGTATAAACCAGGCTCCTGCTCTGGGCTTAAACTGCTTGTACATCAATGGACTGGACCATACAGCAAAGCATTTTGCAGGACAATGTGTTATACAAACTCTCCTGAAAAGCATGTACTTGATCCAGGGGGAACACAACAGAGCGAACAAGAGGCTCACACCCTTATAGACCTTCAGTCATAGAAAGGCATTAAGAAAATAGGGATTAAGAAAGTGTAAGGAAACATTATTTGGGAGGAAAGTTTAAGGAAAGACATTCATGCACTGTCAAAACACAGGAAGTAGAATTTGTGTTTGGTTCTTGACTGATTACTTTCATCTCATAATCCCAAAGGAAGGATTTCTTATTTGATGATCAAGTCCATCTGGCAGAGTGCCCCACTGGGGCCTGGAGAACAAAACCAGGCAAGGAAGAAGACAAGGAGACCCATTTAATAGCTGAAAATGCCAACATACAGTGTGGCCAACACCTAAATTTATTGTGACCTGAACCTCTACCCTGAGACTTATGGTTTGGCAGCGGGTAAGATCTTCCCCCTGGTGGGAATTGCACCACAGAATCTTTTAAACTCAAATCATGGTGTTCTGCATGGGGTAGCTCAAGCTTTCTGTGGTTTATGGAGCAGTACGTTTAAATGATCAGCTGAGAGGTGCACAAGAAGACAACAGCACAGATGGGACAGAGATAAAGTGTTCAGCTCAAGATCCATTCTAGCATGGGAATCATGATGGCCCCTGTCCCAAAAGCATTCTGAGAGAGAACTCTTGATGAATATGGAATAGGTTCATCTGCCAGGAATGGGATAGTCCTAATATAGAGTCATTCTGTAAACAGCAAGGACTTTGTTATAGGTCAGATGAGCTCAGAAACCGAGGAAAAATTTCCATCTAGGAGGGCCAGCCTGACAACAGGCAGGAGACAAGGTGAGCATGTAGGCGAGAGTGCTGAAATGGTAGGAAGAGATATCACATCCTCAGGCCAAAACTAGATCTTCAGAAAAAGAACCTGGCAATAATATATGCTGGTGCATGCATATGACATGCACAAAATGGTGTCCCGAATGCATGCAGATTTCCTCTGTCCTTGTCTCAGGCCACATTAGTTTAGCAAGCAGCAGCTCTATGTGAAGTGAAACACCTCCCTAAAACCCACAATGCTCACTGGAAGGAGAATTTTATATTTGATGTATTTTGCTTCAGATATGTACATCAGCTTAATATAGAGTTCATCACATAAGATTACAGCCGTTTGTTTCCACTTTTGCCTCCACAAATATTCCAAACTCGTAAAAAGTCATTTCCTTAGAAGGTTTCTGTTCATTCTGCCTGTTCTGTTCATTCTGTTCATTCTACCATTTTCTTTCCCCAGATCCCCTTGTCCCAGGAATAAGGCACAGCACCGTATGTGACAAACCTTGCAGTTTCAGCCACTCATTCCTTATCAGCAGTCCACTCCTTGATCAGTGCTTTATGAAGAAATATTCAGAGGAAAAAAAAAAATGCAGAGGAAGGTAGGACATCAAACCCTGGTTTGATTCTGATAATATTGGTGGGGGGACAATCTGCTCCAACAAATTAAAATCAGCAAATCTCTCATTTTCTCTGACAGAGGTAACCAATTTAAATTTTCATAAAGGGGGCAGTGATGTGTGTCTTTGCAAGACAGAGTCACCAATCTAGCAGCCCTCTGATTTAAAATATTATCTTCCTTTTCCTTTTTTTTTTAAATTTTTTTTTCCCTTTCCCTGAGAGCCTCCTGGAGCAACATGACAGATTATCTCAGCATAATCAGACTAATACAAAACCCTCTCTCTGAAAGGCACCAAGAGGAATTTCTAAGCCCTAGACGTAGTGACAAACAGACTTTCTGAAGGGACCTCCTTTGCTACACATTTTCCTCTTTATTTAACAAATGTTGTGTTTTGTAGCCTCAGCGCTACTGCAAACCATATTGAAGAGCCAACCATCATACAGAGTGCCCCGAAGAGAAAGGGAGGTGTGAGCTCCACTTGAGCTGGCTTGCCAGGTTGCTCTCCAAGTGGGAATTTTGGATTCCAGTTGATGGTTCTTTATTTAGGAAGAAAATTCCACCAATATTGCCTTGGAAATGGGCAATGGGAGGGATAAGGTTTGCAAGGTAGATGGGATCTTCTGTAGTGGGAGACTGGAGGATGCTGAAGATTAGGATGACTTGAGTTGGATGTGATGATCCTCACGGGACCATTCCAACTCGGGATATTGTATGATCTTATGCCCGCATGATTCTATGATCTGCATTGACTCCAACCTGGAAAAACAAGGATTGCCACAGCTCCTTGCCACGGCAATTTAGGACTGGATCTGTGGATCTGGGACCTGAAAGGCCATGTGAAAATGGACTCTGTCTCTCCAGTGCAGATGGGGCACTAAAATACTGTTTTCCTTGGCAGAAACATAGTTGAATGCTAAGTTTGCTACCCTACCCTGGCTGAGAAATTCTCTTCCCCACGTTGGCCCCATACCCTTTCTTCCCATGCTTCAGTGCTCAAAACCCCTCATCCACCTGAATATATGGATGGGCAAGCAACCTCCATTAGCAAGTCACAATTGTAGTGCACTTTCATCCCAGCACCTCCTGCCATACCACAGGCAAGTGGAAAACCCCAAAGACTTGGGATAAGAGGTGCAAGAAGAACACATGAGGTGCACCAGGAACCCTTGCATTTAACCTGCGGCCACAATGAGCTGTTTCAATATTTGCTGCAAATTTGCAAGACGTTCCCTTGTAAACCCCCAGGCCAGGTGGCAGTTCCCTGTGCTTTGAAGGCTCATTCAGGAATGTGAATTTTCTCCAAGGGGAGGAGGAGAGGTAATTACAGAGACAATCTGTCATCCATCTTGAAGAAAATACTCTGCTCTCTTTTTGCACCTAAGGTGGCAATCGGGCAGCCCTTGACCCAGGATCAAGCCCAGGGAAAGACTTTAACTCATTTGTTTACTAGCAGAGGTTTCTTGGAGCTAATTAATGAGCCAAGCTGGCATCCTGCAACAGGTATTGATGATGATGACAGGGGATTTCCTGCATGCTACACTTATGCTCAAGGAGGAGATGAATTTGGAGGAGATGAATTTGATTGTGTGATTGAATTGCTTGCTCTTCTCTATCCCCAAAAAGAAGGGAATGAAAAGCCATGGGAAACCCCTCCATCACCATCCTCCCCAGCTAGACCGATGACTGAGACTGATTGTTGCTGTAAAACGCTCTGGGCAGAAAAAGAGTGCTTAGATACCCATGTGTAGGGTCTGAAAGACCACCTGCATCTCCAGAGTGAGCCCTTGGGGCTGGGGAGGCTGCATCCCCCCATCTTGGGCATGGGGATGAGCAGGGCTGCAGTTGTGCCCGCACAGTACGTTTGCACACGCAGAGCTGCTCAAGCAGCACCTACATTCACAAGAATGCTGATATCGGGGAGAAGTGTTGGGGGGGATAATTATGTGGGGAGGAAACGATGTGGATAAATAGAGGGGACGGGGGGAGGCAAAAAGCACATGGGAAGATGATAACCGAAAGAAGGGGAGTAACTCCTGAGAGGCAGCATGTCAAGGGCGATTGCAAGACCCAACGGCAGGTTGTTTATTGGATTTGGGGTTGTTTTGTTTCTTTTTCTTTTATTTTCTGAGGTGGGGATGTGGAAGGAAGGGTGGGGGCACTGCTCCGGAGGGCTGTGCCGAGCATCCATCTGTGCGCACCGGGGGCGGCGGGCGGCCATCGCCGGGCTGCGAGCGCCATCTCCCCGCCGCTCGCCGCAAGCCCCGGCCGCCCCCAATTGCTCCCCCCGCGGCGAGAAACGGCTTGGGAAAGAAGGGGGGTCAGCGGGATCCTGACATTCTCTTCTAGTGCCCCCAGACTTCTCTCGAGCCAGTGGGACAGCCCCGATGCTATGGGGAGGGCGAAAAGGCAGCGAAGTTTGGGGTGGTTGTAAAAAGGGGACGTACACAGGATAAAGCAATGCAACCGCTTCCCTGATCCATTCCGCATCCCAGCAGGGCTCTCCATAGGGTGGACTGGTGGTTCCTGCACCCCTTTGGCCGTTTCTTAGGATGTGAGTGTAATTCATGAGCTCCCCCTTTGCCTATGACACACACAGACACTTCTCAGCCTGGGTGTGGGGTCCAGCACACCTCCCCCTGACTCAGTTTCCCCCATCTTTGGCAGAAACCCTCTCCACTTTGCAGCCGGTCCTTCCTCAATCACCGACCAGTGTTGGCACGCAGAGCCCAAGGAAGAGGAGAAGAGGGACTTCAAGCCTCTATCCCTGCACTTGGGACTCTGCAATGCTATTCCAAGTGCCATGGGAACAGCCAGGAGCACTGCTCCTTGCCTGTTCTTGCCTGGCCTTCCCGTTTTTTCCTCCCCAGCAGAAGTTAGCAGAAAGGATGCTGCACCCTTTCATAAGATAGAGAGGGGATCTGATGCCTGCACCCTGTGCCTCCCAATCAATCCCCTGTCCTGCAGTTGAGAGCCATGTCCGCCATACCCAACACTATACTTGTCCCCAGCCCCAGCCTGGCTCAGCCTGTGGTCATTCTGTGACCTCCCTCCTCTTCCTCGGTGAGGTGTTGGATGGAATTTGGGGCCCCAGGTTAATGAGTCATTAATTAATTAGGATCCCACTTAACATGCACGGGGAGTTGTTTGTTTCCTTTAGCAGCCTGGGCTTTGGATGAGATCCCAGCTCTGCGAAGCCTCCAGCCTCGTCTCCCAGCTGATAATAGATAATACAGATATTTCAGCACCAGCCAAAGCAGAGTCATCATCATTAATACACAGTCCTCCCTGCTACGCGGCGGAGGTCGCCAGTCAACTCCAGGGCTCATCCCTCCTGGCTCTCCTTAGGCTTTGCATAGCCAGGAGACAGCAAACATGGAGCAAATCAACAGGTAAAGGGGCCATGCAGACTGCACCCCAACTTCCCCTGGCCACCCCGATAGGGTGACTCCAGCTTTTGAGGCAATGTGATTTTTGCTCCTCTGCTGCGCAGGTTTTGACATTTGTCAAAGTAGCTTTGCTCTTCCTCCACCTTCCTCCTCCTCCCTCAGCCATCAGCTGTCAGCTGGCTCACGGTGGAGCTGGATGGAGCCTGAGCACTGGGAAGCCTCAGCTAGGAAAGGGACTGGGGTGGTCAGGGATGTAGGAGAGGGAATCCTGTTGCCCTCCATCTCTTTGACCTTGCCTTGATATTTCCCCCCACTGCACTCCTCTCTGTGCAAATGATTCACAGGGGTTGTTTCCTCTGCCAGGGCAGGAGCAGGACTACGAGCATGAGTCACAAGCTGGAGGTACCTCACAGAGTTGATTTGCAACCCAGTGCCTTCGATTGCCAGGGACTGATGCTGTAGAAGCCAAAAGCAGGGCACAACCGTGCTGAAAAGTCCCTTTGAAACCCATCTACCTGCTCCCACCACCCCCAACCCCACTTCTCCTTCCAGCCTTGGCAGAGCCATGGCTGAAATACCTCGCTGCAAAAGTCTGGAGATGCATCAACAGCCACCCTCCATCAGCGAATGTCAGGCCGTGAAAGGAAAGGGGGCGGTGGGGGAAGAGGGAGAGACAAATTTTGCGATTCATTCCCACACAGGGTGATTCAGAACAAGATGCTTTGTAATTACGCATCCCTGATGGAGACTCCTTTTTCCCCTCTACCCCATCCCCATAGGAAAGGGTAAAGCTGTGCCTGGGTGCCAGCATACCCCAAGCACCTGGAGCATGGTATCTGTGTAATACTCTGATTTCTACATAGGCTAAAAGATAATTTTCTCCTACTGTGTGAAGCAAAGCATTGATAAACAGCATTGATTCTTTTTTTTTTTTTTGGGGGGGGGGGGGGGGGGGGCGGG
>JAOWBP010051052.1:0-16854 GCA_028571105.1 Tragopan temminckii | reverse complement strand
CAGTTCTCCTTTTACATTTACCAAAGGAGGTACACTCGCTTTGGCCTGTCTCTTCTGGCCAATGTACCTGTAGAATGCCTTCCTGTTATTTTTCATGTCCCTTGCCAAGTACAGCTCTGCCTGTACCTTGGCTTTCCTGATCCCATGTCTGCAAATCCGGATGGCATCCCTGTATTCTTCCCAGGTGACACACCCTTGTTTCCAGAGCTTGTGTGCACCTTTCTTTGCCCTCAGTATGCCCAGAAGGTCCTTGCTGAGCCATGCCAGTTTCCTACCTCCTCTGCACACTTTCTTATTCAGAGGGATGGAGAGCTCTTGTGTTCTCAGGTAGGCATCCTTGAAGAGTAGCCAGCTCTCCTCAACCTCTTTGTTTTTAAAGACAGCATCCCAGGAGATTTGTCCAACAGTCCATTGAACAGCTTATTGTTCACTCTTCTAAAGTTCAGGGTCCTGACCCCACACTTTGCCAGACCCACATCCCTCAAGATCATGAATTTGGCCAGGGTGTGGTCACTGCAACCCAGGCTGCCTCCAACCTTAACTCCTGTGTACATTCCTGTGTACGTGTCCACCTGCATGTTCCCCTGTGAAGTGAGAATTCAGATGGCATAGAAAACCAGAACAGCTCATTAAAGAGTAAGGCCATGATTCATTTCAGATGCATAGCCTTTCTTATTTCATTCCTCTTTCTTACATTGTGCTGTTCCATATTTCCAAGGATTTGTCCTTTGGTCTGTGAACCACATCGTGCTGTGTTCCACCAGGGCAATTCCTTTGACATCTGCCTCATTGCAAAGTAGTGTCCAATGTTATGTTGCATAGATTTCACTTACCAAAAAACCGACAATACCATGCACTTGAATGCTATTGTCACTTTCTCTCTTCTTCTGGCTGTCTACTCAATACATAGCCATTGCAGTATGGGCGTTTTTATTGTCTATTTAGGGAATTCTGTTTCTCCTTGTATTTTTGATCTTTCTGGACTGTCTGACAGGTGAAGCATAACACATAATGTTGCTCATTGTAATTTGCTAGCCTTCAGCTACGTGTTCTGCCTGCCTGCCTGAATTTATTAGCAACACTGAAGCTGAGCTCTCAAAGACTGTTTTTTCCACAGGATGAGAAAGTACAAATGGAAACTGGTTCACCAGCCATCCAGGCCAAAGTCTGCACTCCACCCCCCCATTTTCTTCCGTAGTGCAATAGAATCTGGTTTTCTTGGAGTCTTTAGGCACCATTGCAACATAAACACTAAGTAATGATAAGAATACAAGAATAGAAAACAACAACATATTAAAAAAAAGTTCTTCCCTCCACAACAAAGAGAGTTAATATGCTTAAAACACTGTGTGAAAAATATTTTCCCACTGAAAGATTCCACAGGAAATAAGAAAAGTCATCAATGTTTTGACATGAGTTTCTAATTGCTCTGTTTCCCTTTGTATGGAAATTTAATGAGTATTAAAAACATCTCAGTTTGTTAGTGTGCAATAGATGGAATTCAACCTTGATGAATAAACCTGAAAGCAAATATTTATAAATGTTAAGACATCAGATGAGATGTTACTTACATGAAGGTGCTCTAAAAAATCTGCTTGTACCACTGAACTTTTCCAACTCATAGAATGAGGAACAGTTTGAATTACAGTCTTCTTTTTCATATGCTTTTTCTTCCTTCTGGTGGATTCCTGGGAAGATTAAGTAGACTCATCCATTTCCACTTACCCCAGTCTCTGCTTGTCCCTGTGACACTGGCATTCTAATGCAGTACTGAAGATCTGCCTTCATTCCTAGAGACCTCACGAGAGCAGGTAGAGGAATAGGGTCTATTTTGCAGAGCCCTGTGCTCCAGCTGTGGGGACCCCTTTGACTCTGAGTGGGCTTTGACCACTCTTCCCAGTGTCTCTCTCTTGGAACCACCCTGTTAGACATCTGTAGCACATAGATCTCTACCTTGCTATCACCTGTGCTGCTCAGTGGATGTACACTCTTTCATTTTATGCTTAAAAATCATGAAGAGACATTGGGTACCATGCAAGTGGCCCAGGAGTCCAGTGTTAAAAACTGAAGATGGATCAATAATGGTGTTTTTTACTTAGAAATCATTTCTAACACAAACATAAAATAAAGTAAAACATAAGAAGTGAACTTCACACACAAAAAGCAGACAAAAGTTATATAAGCTTTAAATATCAGTAAAGAGAAGCAAAACTGTATTTATTTCTGTCTATACATCAGATCTTCTACAAGAGATTTCTTTGTTATGTCTCAGTCTTTCAAGACATTGAGGTCCCTTTCTAAGTATGCTCTCATAGTTCCTGCCTTCAAAGAGATAAATTAGAGACAAGTAATATTTAAATGTTATGCAAAATTACCTGACATTGCATTCCTCTTTAAATCTGTCCTCCTTGTCCCTGGACAATCCCTGTGAACATAATTCAGTCAAGATGCTAAGTTTAACCACGTGCTTCTGAATAAACTCCTCTCACTTCTCTCTCTCTCTGCAAAATTTACTCACACCATGGAAACAGCTGGCCACAGCCATCACCCACTCAAACTATGATCTTCCTAATCACATTTCAGTTTTCAGGCCACAGTTTCAGGAAACTGGCTGCATTCAAAGTAGCCCTTTTTTCACCACCCTTTTTTTTTTTTTTACCTAAGTGATCGCACAGTGGGATTAATCCTCCTGTCAGTAAAATGTGTGCTGGCATGACAGCTACTCTATTTTGCCACTGCAGAGGGAAGGAAGAAGAACTCAAGGGCCACCAAAGAACGGCAGCAGCTCACACAGCCTAGAGAAAAGTTCATGGATGGGTGGCCTCTGGTTGCAAATTCTTGAAATGTATCTGCTCCCATGGGCTACCCTGTGCTCTTTTGCGCAGCAAAAGGAGTGATATTTGCAAATGACAGCAGTGCTCTGGCAATCTGAACTGGTTTCTTCAAGGCTTCTGTTGCAGTCTTGGAGGCTCTAGTGACATGGATGCTGTCTGTGCATGAGACTTCATCTTAACTGTTACCTGTGAGAGGTCTCTCCAATGACATGGTATGAAATGTTTCCATTGACTCATTCAGAATAAACACTCAAGCCAAGACACTTCCGGAAATAATGCTGATTACAGATAGAGGTGTTCTTCAGTACCTAATAATTTGCTGTCCCATTTTTTTTCTGCAAAAATTTGTATGAAATAGAAAAAAACTGTAGTTACTACTGAAGAAAAAAGTCTTTATGCCTCAGGCACCAAAGACAAGCATTTCAATAGCAGCAAAGTTTTAAAATTCTACATATGTATAGTAATGTATATTGATGGTTATGTGCAGAATACCTATAAACATATATAGCAGAAAAACTGCTGAAATTAAATCATTAGACAGATGGCCAGATGGAAGGATGGATGTAAGCTTAGAGCTAGCTAAGTTAGGTGAGTTATTCCCTGATAATTTCTATGCAGGTACTCACTGATACCCAGAAATGTTATGGGAATTTATGCTTTGATTTGAATACACATGTTTTTTTGTGGCTGACTTATTTCACTGTCACCCAGTTAAAAATTAATCAATAAAACAAAAGAGCTGCATTTTGATAATAAGCATAAGCAGTGTAACAAAAAAAAAAAAAAAAAAAACCTCAGAAAACAAACCCAGAAAGGATGTGGTAAACATTTGTCAGTCTGAATCCTTCTTAAAAAATAACCAGGGGAAATACACTTCATTAGTGACTATGCATACTGACCAAAGGCTCAAACTTTTCATTGAATAATTGAGTATCCTTCATATTCTGAACCAGATGAGTGGTTTGGGAGAGTTGTTAGGTGGATTAGACTGCTTGCAAGTAATTATGGCATTCATCAGTTTTTTTCTCCTCTATGGAAAAAAAAGGTTCATCAGTGAAGGAAGATCACACCAGAGGGACCAGTTTCAGAGAGTTGTTTATACAGCCACAGTTGTTCAGGAGATGTTGAATCACCTTGTGGGGAAAAAAAAAAAAAAAAAGTTGCTAATAACGGAGAGTTGTGCCTTCAGAAGATTTTGGAACAATCTAACATTCTTTTCTGGATTCCAATGTGACACATGATGTGTTTGAAGAAATGAGAAAACTATTTAAATTGCTAATTATGCATTATCTCATGAGCACAATAAAATATACCTACACAAGAGGATTAAGGTTGTTTGGATTTCTACTAAACTTCACATTAGTTAAAAACTTCCTGTCTATACAAACAATTACTGTTTGACAATTAAAACACTCCTGCAATTTACTTAACTCACTTAACTCTATGTGTATATATGCTCTCCATGTTGACATCATTTTTACATCCTGAAATCAGGATGCAAATCCATCATTTTTACATTTTGTTCCTGAAAACTGAATAAGACCATATGTTAAGAGGATAAAGTTATGGACTGAGAGCACTCTTTATGTCATATGATATGGAGTATCCCTTTGGCCAATTTTAGTCAGCTGTCCTAATTCTGTTCCCTCCCAGCTCCTTGGACCCTTTGCTGTGAATGGCCTTAGCTCTGTGCAACTCTGCTTAGCAGCAGCTATAAACACTGGTGTGTTATCCAATACTGTTTTTGTCCTGGAACCAGAACATAGCATCATAGTAGACATTCTGAAGAAAAGAAATTCTATCCCAGATGAAACCAAGACATGTCTTCTACAGGAATACTGGTTAATAAGTTTTTTGAACAACTACATGTGCATGAATACAACATGTTTGTGACTCTGTTCACATTAACTGTCTGACCTCCCAAACCAACCAGCTCAGCTAAGTGCCTACAGTGATGGAGGACAAATTTGGCAGCAAGATATCAACAACTTTCCTGTCACAACAGAGCTAAAATTTAAAAGCAGAAAAGTACTGGCTTTATACTTAAGAACTCAGTAGCTGCTAAGAGTCTGCAGAAGAATGCATATGGGATTTTCAGCTAGATATTTTGTTCTCGTCATGACTTGAAAACCAGGAATTCTTTTTATGCTAAGTAAAGCTTCACAGATCTGTTATCTGTTTGCAGGTAGCAAAACACCCACGAGACTTGAGAGGAGAATTTTCTCATATGAGTGCACTGTAAGTAACTAAGGCCTATACTTCAACATTGCTCTTAAAAGTCTGGAAAATGATGTAAGACAAGCCTTTTTCCTCCAGTCTTGAAACCAAGACCAGCCTGTTAGTCATTTCTGTACAGTCATAGCCAGAAGTACAGGATTGGATTCTTTCCAAAATGAGCAGTAAAATTTGAGCATTTGGATTTGTCTCTGTTATTCTCCAGAATCTGTAAAGAAACTAATACAAACTAGATAAGATGCTAGATTCTTATCTAGATGCTAGATAAGAACTGGAAGTGGCTGCTCATTGCATGCACTCAGTTAGCCAAAATACTGCCTGTAGAAGTATAAACTAGACTGGACGTGGTAGAAAGCTTCTAAAACTCTGCTTTTGGGAAACAGTGCCAGCATGAGACAGGTAACTCTGTTCTATCAAAGGACATCTACTTCTGTGCCAAGTGATGACGGGGTGATGTCTTGAAAAAAAATACAAATATTATTATTACCTATCCACTAAAGTTTCATAAAATACAACTCTCTTGTACCTTTCATAATATTAGTGGAAGGATAATAGATATCTCATGCTACTTTTTTATTTTCTTCTATTAGCAATATGTCTTAAACCTTCTAAAATCTCAAAAACACTGAGAAGAAGAACTCAGAAACAATGCAAAAGAGCTAGCGATCAGTTTACATAGCATGACAGAAATGTTCAAGTTCAGAAGGATATGAAGCTGGAAGCAATATAACCACATCTGTGCTGCTGCTCAACCAAACTGATTTGCTTAGCAAAATAGGTGCCGGATTTTGGAACAAGGTACTGCCCACACAGCATGAATGTTATCATAGAATCATAGAATGGCCTGGATTGAAAAGAATGAGAATGATCATCTAGTTTCAACCCTACTGCCACGGGCAGGGTTGCCAACCCATAGAATTCAAATTAGAATTCAACTTAGAATTCCTTCTAAGATCCAACTTAGAATGTTGTTAGAACTAGTATTTGCATCACTCTCTTGTGCAAAAAACTGTCATAAAGACCATATTTATCCCATCTAGCTTCAGGCACCTAACTAAGATGTATTTGCTATAGTTTCATTGTAAAATAAATGAAGAGAAATAGACACTTCATTGTGCCATTTGTGTCTTCAGTGAATTCTAAGGCATAAGCTGATATTTTATTCAAGAGCTTTGAAAATATTGCCTGTACTATTTTTTCAATTTTCCTAGTTTTGAACATGATTCAAAATTAGAAGATAATGTTCTAATTTTTTTCTTCTTCCATACTAGTCTTCATTTATTTATCAATGTGTAACATATTATGTACAAAATAGTATGCAAAAGATACAGAGTGTTTGTTTACTCCATAGTCTTTGGCAAAGAATTTTAAGGCCAGTGCATCAAAAATAGAAAGCATACTACATATGCGTTTGTTTCACTGTGCCCGGATCCAGCTAAATTAGAAACACTTTTTTAATAGTTTTCCATTTGGGAGCAACAAGAAAAATAAAAACTGGTTTGTTTCACATTTCTGAATGCCAAAGCCATATAGGAAAAAAAAAAAAAAAAAAAAACAATCATTCACAGAGAGAGGTAAACAGTGCACTGGATCCAGAAGGTGCTAAATACTTTATGCTGAAGTAATTGATGTAAGTAATTGATGTAACTTGTTCAGAAAATGACCCCAGCACCTGAAACTTGCATGCTGCGTGAGCGGGCAGCATGGTTAATTTCGGAGCATATTGCTGTTGGGTGCTGGTTGGCTTTGATCCATCAGCTTTTTGTAAGCATTTCTTCACACTGCCAAGGCTTCTAAACTCCACCTATAGCTTCATTGGAACATGGATTTAATTTTGAAAAGAGACAAAAAAAAAAAAACAAAAACGGAGACTGGACAATTTTGAAGAAAAACTGTATATGCAAGGTTGGTTGGGTTGGTTGGCTGTCCAAGATTAGCACTGTACTACCAGATTTGTATGCCCTTTGATCATTGCAGCAGAAATAAGTGATACAGGTAGCCTGACAGCAGAGTCAGGATGAATTAGACAAGATGCAAATGATTTGTGAGCCACATCACCCAATATTGTTGCAAACATGTCTGAAAGCTTGCAGTGCCCAGTAATATGTGGTGAGGATACCATGTGCCCGCAGCATTCCCAACACATGGAAGTGGCAGCCACATAAATAGCTGCTTTAGATGAAAGTAAGTGCTGAGTTTCCCACTGCAATTCCCAAAAGAGAAAGCAAGCATGCTCCTAGGGGCCTCACTTCTCTGCAAACCAGTTCAACTTACAAAAATACAAGAGGAAATTTTTCTTCCCAGGACCCCATGAAGGAGCTTTTAAAGCTTCCTGTTAAACATTTGCTTGCTAGCAGTGGAGACAATATTTATGCTACATGAGAGATTTGTGCTCCTTCTCATTATTCATTCCACAGTGCTCTGATACTCAGAACCATTCAGAGCCAGAGGGTTATTCCAGCCGGCCTGTGTCCAGGGCTGGCCCTGGCACAAAGTTTAAGTCTGCAACATCTGTGTTTCATTCAAAAATCAAATTCCTTAAATATTTACTTTAAGCACATTCCCAGGAAGCACGAGATTCTGAAATTGTGTTCCACCTGAAATTTATTACCACTTGGCACATCATGCATCCTACATACAATGTCTGTATCCACAGTTCACTGAGGAATGAATGGACTTTCTGGTCATACTCCACATAGTCATCACTAGAGCAAAAATTATTCCTCCAAAAAATAACAAAAGCATTCCACAACACAAAAAAACTTTATGTCAGAGAAGCTGTAGCAAACCCATTGCACGTTTCCTTGAAGGCCCATGGCTGCTGATAGATGCCTTGTCCTGTACTGTGACAACAAATACACGATGCTGATAGTGAGACTAGTGTGTTTGCTCTCCTCTAGACAGGACTGTGCTCAGATCATCAGCTGAGCATAGTGGCATGTCAGTGTGTCTCATAAGGCCTTGTGTCTCAGTGTGTGCTGCCTGTACACAGAATTAGCAAGACATTGGCATTAAGGAGAGATCTTGAAGGCAAGCCATAACACCAATTTGTTTGGCTGATAGTTTTTTAGCTATTTTTAGCTATCACTCCAGGAGCTGTCCTGTCAGACTCAATGCCACTGGAGGTAGTCTGAAGGCACCACAGGCTCTTAGAGTATCAGAGGGCAGTGGTGAGCCACACTCAGAGTCACCAACATGGCTGACTGTTCCAGGATGATCTGGGAGTGTGCCCAGCTCTGTCATACCCCACATCCAGTCCCAAAAACCCAGGGGTACAAGGCTACCCCTGAGCTGTGGCTGTATTTGCTCTGAAGCCCTAGCAGAATTCAGTGGGCCCAAGGAGTGAAAATCCTCTGGCTTCGATGGTAATGTGCATCACTACCCATGATGTGCATCACTGTGCTATGCCTCATACTAGTTATTTTCACTTCTTGCAGTCATGGAAGATGTTTCAGATTTTTACATTTGGCTGGAGTATCTTGGCATGGTTTGCTCAAACACTGTGCAACTAGAGCTAAGGTAAATCAATTTTTTGCATCCTGTTTTAACAACTTCTGTTTTGCCAGCACAACCATCTAATACATTGGTTATTTCTTTTAAACAAAACTAAAAAGGCATAGTGGAACCGTCAGTGCTTTTAATTTAGACACAATAGGGCTCTAGTTGTTATGTGGGAAATTACACAAAAAGAAAATATTCTGCAAATAGAAACACCTCAGAACCTTTCAGCTGTCCAACACTATTTACAAAATATTTGAGTGATTAAAACGTAAGGTAACTTTGCCCTTAGATTAACACGTAAACAGAAAACACACCTGATTCATTGCAGACAAATAATAATTTAAATTAACTTTAGAACTAGGGTCTCTTTATTACACTTTGTTGCCTGATCAGTCTGAGTGTTCTGCATAAAGATGTGTTGATATGTAACTTTTTTTTACTCCAAGTCTACTGGTGTTTTAGTGCATGTTATTCAACGTCTTTAGAGACAGATTTATGCATGAGCAAATGGTAAGTACCTGTCTGTGTCTGCCATGGATATACTGGCTTCATCTTTCACCTGACTCACTGATGGACTTCTTTTGTCTCTCTTAGCCTCTTCTCCCAACACGTGTTGGTTAACACCCCCTCCACTCCTTACATGCCAAGGTGATGTTGAGCTGTTTTGGTCCACCTTCACAAATCACTCTTTTTTGGACTTTTACCCCCTCATTCCTCGAAGTGGAAGCAGTGTCAGAACTTTTATAAAATTAGTCTTTTCACCACCATATACATCCAACAGTAACAAATAGTAAAGTTTGGTTATCTCACCTGCCACAAAAAGATGGGAAGTCCTAAAAAGGAAGGAAAGGTCCTTTCAAAGTAAAGTGAAATCCAGAAGAGAAAAGGCAGCAAACTTTTATCCCTGGCTGACAGTTGCTGAGGCCTTGGCTTTTGTCCAATATTGAATACCATATACAGAAAAAGAAAGGAAAAAAAAAAAGTAGAATTTGCATCAGAAATGTCACAGAAACTGCAATCTTATCTGCTCAGCCTGTCTACATAGCATAGAATTCACTTTCACACAAAAACATAGCCCATTTGCCTGCTTTTCCACTTCTCTAACTACATTTTCCTTTGACTTTGGCTACTGCAGAGTTTTCCTTCCATCCTTGGTTAATAATAACTTTCATTTGATGTAGTGTCCATCGCTTATTTTAAGATCTTTGAAGCTGTCTTTACATTCGTAGCTTTGTATCTTGAACAGTTCACTGTCTTCTACTTTGAAAAGCACAGACTGTGAACACGCTCTGCAGTAAGACCTCGTGTGAAATACGTTTAAATCCTCCCCACCCTCACAAAAAAAAAAAAAAAAAAAAAAAAAAATTCTTGCAAAAAACATGATACTTGCAGCAATCACCACCAAAGTCTGTCAGAAAAGCATATACTTGGTTCCCAGTTGTTCTTTGTGGAGAACAAAGGATACAAAACATCAGGGACTGAGTGATGTAGCTGTCAATGCTGTGAAGTTTGCAGGGCACTTCACCATGACTGCTGGAACAATTCAGCAGCCAGCCTGACTTTCCTGGCACACAATCACCATGTAGTTTCCCTTGTGTTTGAAAAAGTTCTGCAAACAATTTCAAGGAGTACTCATTGTAGGAAGATGATTCTCAACAGGGCAGAACACTGGCAGCAACCCTAGTAGCATTTTCTTTGGAAACCGTATTTCTCTCTTCAACGACTCAGAAGAACATTACCAACTCTTTTCTCCCACTGACGTGCCCAGCACAAAAATTCATAAGCTGTATAAAAAAATGTATAAATTCAGTGGCTGAGACCTAATGGAAGAATCTCAATGCTATAGGTGTTTTTGAGCACAGATCTTCCTCTTGTGACCAGAAAATGCAGATCAGACTTTTCAAACTTCATGGTATCATAGAGCTTTTGCTCTATTTAATGCTCTATTTAAACACTAGTTTATTTTTCACAGTAATCATATTTAAAAACTGGAAGGGGAAATAACCATCCCTGTTCATAAATAGAGGCTTCTCAGTAATTTTCACAGTGAAAAAGGTAACATTCTTTGGGGAAAAGCCAGCCCAGTTTTACAGTGAAAAGGAGTTATGCAGGAAAGCAGTGCTGCATATACCTAGCCCCACGGTCCCATGGTATTAACTACTTACACCAAACCAGTTAGCAACTAATTAATTATAACCAGAGTCTGTTACTTTCCTGACGGTGATTGCACCTTCTTTTAGTGCTCCTGATCACTGTGCCAGAACTACGGTTTCATCCTGATGCAGATCTCATTTTCATTTCTTTTTGGTCAAGCAGACATATTTCTTCAGAAAGAGCAGCAACTCCAGGAATTATCCTGAAAGGATCATTTGCCTTTGTGTTGATTTCTTAATGAAGGATTCGTGAACGACTGTCATGAAGACATTCACCATCCAGAGAGAGGAACAGATGAGCATCACAGTTTTTTCAAAGCTCAAGGAAAAGCACAATACGAGAGTTAACAGTGTATTCAATTGAAAGATGGGGGTGGGGAAAAAAAAACCTAATCACACAAAAGATCAATTTCAAAAGACCATTCCTACTAGTAAATCCTTCTAGTTTTGTCTTTGTGAGAGATGCAGTATGCTCAGGAAAACTGTTACTCTGCTGTGTGTGCACTCACACATATATTTCCCTACTGCAGCTGTGACACAGCCCATTAAAACAGCCACTTTCTCCCAAGTCTGCTGTACTTTGTTATACTTCTGTTACTATTCCACTCTTTAGTGAGTGATCTGTTGATTTACACTTCCTGTGATTATTCATAAGAACTATAAATACACATCTGAGTGGGTCAACACTCTTTCCTTCCCCTTTTTCTGAAATACTCTGGTCACAATTTCCTTAATGGGAACTGCTTCACTGCTACATGATGCTTCGGAGACTACATTATCTCATGATACTAAATTAGTGAAGTGCATTTCTCCAACTCTCATGAGAAACAGGGAGAAAAGGAGCAGATGCTTGTATTAGAAGCATATGAAGATGCTTTATCTTTGCAGCCTTACATGACCCATAGCACTGCATCCGTGGGGAAAGTTTTTCAACTCTGTTCCTACTAAACAGTGGCCACATGGATATACCTGGAATCATGCCACATTCAACAATAGCCTTATAGACATTGCATCATTTCTTCTCCTTCTGTGCTAGGGAGTCATGCTTGATTCTCCATACTTGTAACAGGAAGAACTCATATCAAACAAACTATTTTAAGCCATACTATTTTAAGTTGGTCATACATTAGAGGACTTTAACTGATAGAACAAGAACCAAGGTTCAACTGAAAGCTCTCCAAATAAGCATGTAAAAAATATTTGTTTTCTCAGATTCTTCTAAAGCAACCTATTGACTAACCATGTGGAACAGAAACTAAGAGAAGAATGCAAAAAGTATAAGATGCATGCACACAGACATACAGTACTGCAGCTATTTTCACTGGGATTACAAAATCAGCACTTGCAAAAGTGTGGCATCAAAACACATTTTGAAATCACCAAGCAGTAATAAAAATAATACAGAAACTCACTCAGAAATTGTTGCATGCATACATTACGTAGGAGAATTTTGGGAGGAAATATTAAGAGTATTCTTGCCCAGGGTCCTTGGAAATTTGCTATGGTGTTGGAAGAAGATGTCACAAAGAGCATCACACTTTTATTTCAATCTTTCCTTTGTCTCTCACTGCCCTTCACAGGATTGAAGAGTTCCATAGGGTATGCAGAGTAAGGACACTGCCAAAATTTCATTTTTATATGCATAAATAGGCTTCAAAGAGTAAAATGTTGAAGCCACGGAATGTGGACTCCAGCAGGTAGGAAAATGTCTTTCACATAAACTAAGTGAAGGTTATACCAGCTGTAGATCACTTCGCGCTCAAAATGCAAGGTCTATCATTTCTGGAACATAATCAAACTGATGTTTTAGACGAAGAAATCTTCATGTTCTGCTTCTAAAAAGTAAGTAAATGAAGTGTTTTGATTTAAATGTGTAAAACTAACAGAACTAATTTCTTAACTAAATATCTAAAGTCTTCAAATAAAAAGGAATGCTGCAAAAATGTTCTTCTGCAACAGCCCTTGCTATGTGTTGTTTCTTTGCCTTCCAGGACAAGGACAAGGACAATCACGTCCGGAGGCAGCGCAAGAGAATGACCTATAAGAAAGGAATGGATATAAACCAGCATTTACAGAGAAAGGGCTACTAGTAATATATGTATGCAAGGATTATCTGCATGGCCACTGTCCCCTATACCAGTTTTAGAGTACACAAGCACAACAGTTTCCATTACCATCAATAGAGGAAAGCTGTTCTGAGAGTAGAATACAGTAGAAAGTACTTCACTGAAATTCTCTTGCTTATTCTCTATGTAATTTGTGAAGGTAGTCTGTGCCTTGCAGTCTGAGTGAATATGTCAGTGCTGGACAAAATATCATCCATTACTTGATATGCTATTATCAATAAAACATTTTGGATACACAACCTCAGTGCCATCCTCATGTGTCATCATGCACTCCCAGACATACTGGACTTTGACTGCTACCTTATGCAGTTCAAGTCCCACCTTTTGGGAATACTGTAACATCAGTATCCTCCTTGTTTTTTTATAACCACGGCTTATTCATTAGCCAATGAAAATGGCTACTAAAGTATAAAGATACATAGAGAAATTATATAGTAGTAAAAACATAGCAGAATAACTGATCTCTTGTTGATGAAATAAATAATGACAGACACTTGCAGAAGCTTATAGAAGCTTATTTGGACTTTCAAAAAAAAAAAAAAAGTAAATATCTCAAGCATAAAGCAGCACTTAGAATGAGATGTAATCAGCATGTTATATCTTCATCAGATCATGTAAAATGTTCTCTTACATATAACTTAGGGAATTTTCATGAAGAGTTCTCTTCAGAAAAAATATCAGCATCAGCAATATTCACAAGCCTTTACACAACTCCAGGGAAATCTGAAAGAGCATCTAAGAAAATACTGAGAAATCTGATGCATTTTGAACTGAATCTTACGCTGACTTATGGATTTTGTTGTATGAGTTTCCCTGACAGCTACACAGACTCCTGAGGCTTCCTGTTACTTAAGCTTGAACTGTCAATGTGAGAAATACCCTCAGCAAGTGGTTCTCTGCCTTGAAGCTCATCCTCTTTCTTACCTCAACATGGTGAGTGTAGGGAGTAACAAAGAGATTTGAGCTTGAGTGGAGTAGAACAAAAATTCAGAGACTTTGAGACATATACTTGCGACTTTTATACAAATGTGTTACACTGCGATAGAGCTAATAGGTCCTGGTGACAGTGTGGAGGTTCACTTCTTTTCATAACCCTCCCCTGTGCATGCTGTTATCCACTTAAGACTGGAAAGATTTCATTTTTAAGATACTGTGTCCACACACTCCACATGACCATCAGAGAAGATGCAAATTACAGATTTGCTGCACCAGAACCACAGAACTCTGCATTTAGGCTAAATAAGGTTCTCCAATGGGTGGGGCATAAATAACACTATTCCAAAAGTATCCCAGAAATGGAGACATACATTCTTATTTTCCTCTGGAGGTGGGGAAAATTATTATGAGTAATAATTTTCCTCAGGCAGAAGGCATACCCTACTTCACATGTCCATGAACTCAGCAGATGAGCAATGATAGTTACTGGCAAGCTTAGGCAAGTTGTTCCCACTCTGGCAGACACTTGGGAGGTTATGAGCTGTAGCAGTAAAACTGACAAGACAATAACTTTTATTAACTCTGATGCTTTATATATTGTTGTCCCACTGACACTTAAATACTTCTAGCATAGAAATGAACTGTTAAGAGAAATCTTCATCAATGACATCAATAGTAGGATTGAGTGCACCCTCAGCAAATTTGAAGATGGCACCAAAATGTGTGGTGCAGTCAACGTAACTGAGGGACAGGATTCCATCTGGAGATGGAGATGCAGGTTCGAGTAGTGGTGAACCTCATGAGGTTCAACAAAGCCAGGTGTCAAACTGGGTCATGGTAATCCCCACTGTCAGTACAAGCTGGAGGATGTAAGGACGGAGCACTATCTGCCAGGAAGGACTTGGGGGTTCTGGTGGATGGCAAGCTGGAAACGAGTCAGCAATGTGCCCTTGAAAGCCAACCATATCATGGGCTGCATCAAAAAAAAGTGTGGCCAGTAGGATGGGGAAGGTGATCTGGAGAACTGTGTCCAAATATGATTTCCTCAGTAGAAGAGAGATATAGATCTGTTAGAGTGTATCCAGAGGAGGGCCACAAAAATTATCCAAGCAATGGAACACCTCACCTACAGGGATAGGTTGAGAGACCAGGGGCTGTTCAGCCTGGAGAAGAGAAGGCTGCAGGGAGACCTGAGAGTGGCCTTTCAGTATCTAAAAGGGTAAGAAAGAAGAGGACAGACTCTTTAGCAGTGTCTGTTGAGACAGGACAAAGAGAATAAAAGAGGGGAGATTTAGATTGGACATAAGGAAGAAGTTCTTTACAACAAGAGTGGTGAGAAACTGGCACAGGTTGCCCAGAGATGTAGTGGATGCCCTGACCCTGGAGACTTTCAAGGCCAGGGTGGACAGGACAACCTGACTGAGATTTAGGTGTCCCTATTCATTGCAGGTGAGTTGGACTAGATGACCTTGAAAGATCCCTTCCAACTCTATGATTCTATGATTCTGTGATTCTATATTCTATGATTCTATGAAATGAAAGAAATGTTGAAAAGTTGAAGTTGTGGAGAGTTTGAATACTGACATAATAAGATTCATGAGAGAGATTTCAAGAAAAGGAAGCAGAGCTATAGGAATATATACAAACATAGGAATAGTTAATGCAAGAAATTGAATAGGAAAAGAACACACTGTAGCTGGAGAACTCGAGTTTCAGAGAAACATTTGAAAATCTGAAGAATAAAAGAACAGAAAGGGGAAGTTGTAAATGAAAAGGAGACTTAGAAATAGTACCAGAACTATCAGTATCAGCAGGAATCTCTCTGTTGATGTGAAAAAAAGACCAATATCTCACCCAATTTGCATCAACTTTCAAAGATGATATATGAAAGAAAATGAGATGACTGGCAGACCTAACCACAGTTGAAGGATAGCATTCTCTGCTAACAGAACCTAGTAAAAAAATTTTCTAAGGTCATCCTGGCAAAACGGACTGGAAACTCTTATGGCATGTAGTGATTGCTAGTGTAGATCAATAGATACAAGAATTGGTTGTATACTAAATAACTACAGACAATACTAAAATAGGAGTAGTCAGTGACTCCCTCAACAGGATGGAGGGTGGAGAGACCTTCCAGAGAGACCTTAACAAATTGAAGTAATGGACACTCACCAAATACAAGAAAACAGGTGCCAGATTCTGCAACCCTAGGTATATGCACAGACTAGGGGATGAGAGGCTGGAAATTAGTCTCATGGAAAGAGTTCTGGAGGTTTTGGTTGACAGCAAGATGAGGTTCCTCATGCCCAGCACTGCTAGCTGGTTTAGGGAAGGGATTGTTCAACTGCTCCATTCTGTGGCTGCCTCACCTTGAGCACTGTGTGCAAGCTTGGGTGCCACAATATAAGAAGGACATAAAATTATCAGTGTCCAAAGGAGGGCTACAAAGGTGGTGGAGGATCTAGAGAACAATATGTAGGGGGAGCAGCAGAAGTCCCTTTGTTTGTTCAGCCTGGAGAACACTGAGGGGAGACAGCCCATAGCTCCTCACAGGTAGTAGAGGGGCTGTGCTGAGCTCTGCTCTCTGGTGACAGCAACAAGGCCAGAGAGAATGGCATGGAGCTGTGTCAGGAAGGGGTCAGGTGAAGGTTAGGAAAAGGTTCTTCACCAGAGGGCGCTGGGCATGAAACAAGCTCCCCAGACAGTGGGCATGGCTCCGAACGCTCAAGGAGCATTTGGACAACATAAGGTTTGAGTTTTGGGTGGGTCTGTATGGAATCAGGAGTTGGACTCAGTGTTTCTTGTGGGTCCCTTCCAAATCAGAAAATTCTGTTATTCTATAATTCTATGATATAACAGCCCCAGAGAATGGCTTCATGTAAATAAAACAACTTACATGTATAGAATGCAATAAGGACAGGTTTTCCTTTAACATCTGTCAACTGTTTATGGGCTGATTCAGCCTGATTCCATGACTAGCAGGACAGAGGGACCCACAGACCCATGCCCTAGTAGAGGGGGAAAGGAAAAAGGGAGGCAGATGGGCCTAAAGACCAAACAGTGGCAACA
>JAOWBP010051051.1:5140-16862 GCA_028571105.1 Tragopan temminckii | reverse complement strand
GTGAACAACTATGCCGCATATCTGCCATTCATCCGTATTGGTTTCATATTGTCGTGGTCATCATTGAATGCAAGTGACTATAACAACATGAAACAATCAATGCTGCCCACATCTGATCAAGCCAATTCAACATTCAATGTCTTCATGGAACATTCACAAAAATTTGAATTGCTATCGCAAAACTACACTCACTACGGCAATGATATCAACTGGTATTTCACCACTAAAAATTCAATGCACTTAAAAGTTGATCTGAATCAATTGAACTTTGATCCAATGTCGAGTTGTTGGTCAAGCAAAATATCAATTCACCTTTGGAATGAATTGAAAAACAAATGGATTCTATATAAAGCACTCTGCCACGGTCAAAAAGAACAATTGGACATCATGTCGAATAGTGTTGTTCGCTTACATTTGCAATATTTACCAATCAATGATGGCATCGCAGTTAAAGCAAAATACAATTTGACCATATACCCAGTTTGTGGTGGCAATCTGACTGGTCAACCAAATGGCCAAATTGATTCCACACAAGATATTGAAGAATATTCATCGCCCACCAAACATTGCCAATGGATGATTCAAGTTAGACCTGGCCGTACAATACGATTTCATTTGGACTATTATTCCATTGGCCTGAGGATGGATAGTGAAACTTGTTATCAGTTCAGTCAGGATGAAGTGTTGATCATAAGGAATGGACATTCCTTGGATTCGCCACTGCTTACCAAACCAATTTGTGGTCATAACAGCAGTTGGGCAGTGCTGCCCGAAACCAGCACCAATTACGCCTACATCATCTATAAAAGCAAACGACCAAACAATTATTTCCGTATTCGTTATGAAGAAGTAGGCTTAGAGTGCGGTGGTGAATTGGTGTTGCAACGTGCCACCGATCAAGTATTCATCTCTTCTCCTGGTTACCCAGAATATCCTCGACAAGACATAACATGTGAATGGATAGTTCGTGGTCCATTGGATAGTGGTCTTCAGATGACATTCCAGCCAGAGAAATGGTCGCTGTGCCGACTGAACGAATCATACATGCAAGTATTCAATGGCGGGTCTGAGCTATCTGGTTTGGTTGATGAGATTTGCATACCAAGTTACAACCTGAATAGCATATCGATCAATTCACATATCACATTGATTCGTTATGTTTTGAAGACTGTTACTGGTAATTATCAATCACGTTTCAATGTGACCATCACAGTCGATAGCTGTAATAGAGAATATTACGTGCCATTCGAGGCAATACTTGATAGCCACGATCTTTTGGAACAGTTGCAATTTCCCATTTGGAATTACAATAACAAACCACATAAGCTGTGCACCATTGAACTTAGAACACACGCCAATTTTTACATAACCATGAACATAACTGAAGTTAATTTACAAGGCACCAGTTGCAATTCTGGTGATGTCATCGAAATCAATGATCATGATTCATCGTTAAGACCTTGGAATTCAAAAATAACCATTTGTCCTGATCAGAAACGGGATTTGCCATTTCAATTCACTGGCCAATCGAATCATCTGACCATAACTTATAAACAAATCGATTTCGAGCCTGATCCACAAGCTCGTCCAGAATGGGTTGGAATCAAATTTGTATCAGTTGCTAAATTTAAACGATGCACTCAGCTGATCGATCTTCGTAATCAAATAACTGGTTCAGCATTCTCACCAGATTATCCTCGACCTAGTGAACATCGAGTATCGTGTTGGTGGATATTTTACAATTATCCTGGCAGCCGTATTCGTTTAATGTTCAATGCATTCGATCTTGGTGACTTGCCACCTGAAGAACTATTGGCCAAACAAGATCAAACAAATAAAACCAGCAACTCGAAGACAACGTTTCGATGTAACAAGGTTATGTTGATATCTCGCAATATATTCATGCCTAGAACTCTTCTGGAGAAATATGGATGTTCCAGAAAGAAACCACAAGTTATAGAATCATTGACACATATCATGGCCATTAGAATGTTTGCCATCAATTTGCAACAAAACGAAGGATTCAGCTTGGTTTACATGCCGGCTGATAGACAGGGCACCAACGCTCAACAAGACAGTGAAGCAATGTTCTGCACTGATTTATGGCAAACGCCCAGAGGACAGTTTCAATCATCTTGGTTTAGCTCGAACACTTATACCGGTTTGATTGGATGCGCTTGGGAAATGGTTTTGTCTGCCAATCAGTCTGGTTCATTGGTGATTGACACTTACGATGTACCTGGCGATTGTTCCAATTCAACATTGACCACTGGACAATTACACCCAACCAACAAACTGTTTGGCACCAGGAATGTAATCTGCATCCCAGCCAACTATATACCACAGAAAATAGGCCGCAAATACATCGTGCCCATATATCGCGAACTAGAAAATTCAATCTCCACCAATCCCACAATATTCTTAAATTTCAAACGCTCTCAAGCAGGTAATTTTAGTGGAATTCGAGGCGAATACTTCATACAAAATTGTGGTGGATCATTCGATGCCGAACAAGAATACGAATTTCGTTCTCCTGGTTATCCTAATTCAATACCTGATCAAACATTTTGCCATTGGTCATTCAAAAGAGCTAACTTTGACTACGAAAAACAGCCAGGATACAAATTGACATTTCTGCAATTGGATTTGGATCAAGATTGCTCTAAAGATTACTTCCTGCTTCAAATAAACCCTCGTTATGAGTGGCAAGGTTCGGAAAAGATTTGTGGCAAGCCGAATGGTGGACTGCCTGATGCAATTTATTTGACACATGACGTGCTATTGTCGTTTGTATCAAGCAGCAATCTTTCATTGAACAATGCGCCACGTTCTATCGATCAATCTGGACAAATAAAACGATATCGATTCAAAGTGGAACCAGTATCACACGGCTGTGGTGGACGTCTGTTTGCTCGGCAAGGATATTTCCAATCACCAAATGATTCCACTACAAACAATGTCAAATATCCCAATTCAGTGGAATGTACATGGACAATTCGTTCATTACCAGATTATCATTTAGAATTTGAATTTGTTTCACGATTTGATTTGGAACAATCAGATAATTGCAAGAATGATTATCTGTTGTTTGAGGAAGGGATTGTTGGTGCTAATGGTGATGTAAAATGGAACACATTTGCCAGGTTATGTGGTCATAAAACGCCCGACAAGATCGTATCGCTATCTGGTATGGTGCGGGTAACATTCCACAGCAATGAACAAGTACAAGGTGATGGATTCCGTGTGCAATATCAACAAAAATGTGGTCGATACTTTCAAGATGAATCCGGATATATATACTCGCCACATTATCCCAGTCAAGGTTCATACAGCGACGAGCTAACATGCATCTACACCATCAAACGTCAACCAGACGAATATATC
This sequence comes from Tragopan temminckii, assembly GCA_028571105.1. Lineage (NCBI taxonomy): Eukaryota > Metazoa > Chordata > Aves > Galliformes > Phasianidae > Tragopan > Tragopan temminckii. The sequence continues at coordinate 13,478 of JAOWBP010051051.1, read as the reverse complement.
GAAATTACATTCTTAGATTTTGACTTGGAAAAACACCACAATTGTTTGTTTGATTCAGTTGATATATACTTGGGTGATCATCTAAACAAATCCACCAAACACCATGGCCCATTCTGTGGAACATTAGCACCACCTGTTCTTCGTTCACACGAGCTCATGGTGATCGTATTCAACACAAATCATTTTGTAACTGGTCGTGGTTTTAAGATTGCATACAATGTCACCAGATGTGGTGGCAATCTCACCGATCCAGAAGGAGAGATTATCAGTCCGTCTGAAACGCGTAAAGATTGCATTTGGAACATCACTCTTTCAGATAAACGAATGTCAGTGGCATTGGAAATAGTAGATTTGGACTTGGCAAATGATGCATGCAGATTTGATTGCTGTAATTACATTCGCATTGCAAATGACCAAAACGAAGCCATGTACGGACAGCCACTAGCTCATCTATGTAGCAATCTTACTCAAAAGGGTGTTGTATTTAAATCAACATCCAATAACATGTACATTCACTTTCAACGAGGATTTTGGGCAACTGACCATATGGCACGGTTCCGTCTTCATTACTGGTCTTCTCCGTCACCATCGACTGGTTGTGGTGGACAGGTTCGCATTGGATCTAACTCACAGTTTGCATCCGATGGCGTGATTGTATCACCAGATTTGGATGGCGATTCATTCTATGAGCCAAGATTACATTGTGTTTGGATAATCGAAGCTGATTTCCAACAAATCATCACACTACAGTTTGAACGTTTCGATATCGCAGATCAACGACAACAAACCGAACCTGTTTCAGTTGAATTAAGTTTAGATTCGCCTGATCCAGAAAGATGCTTGCATGGCGGAGATTATCTAAAAATATTTGATGGACGAACCCTTGATTCACAACAATTGGCCATGCTATGTGGTCAATCAATGATACCGGAAAAGATAGTTTCATCTGGCCACTCAATGTTAATTGAATTTGTCACGAATAGCGATGCCCGTACCGGACATGGATTCCGTGCTCATTTCCATAGCCAGAATCGTACCTGTGGTGGTTTGGTCGAATCCAAAACTGAACCAACAACATTGACCAGTCCTGGTTATCCAAACCAATATCAGGCTCCAGAACAATGTGCTTGGGAATTGCAGTATTCAAGCCATTATTTTAGAGTGCCGGTCATTATAAAATTGACTGATTTGGATATGAATTGTGAATTGGGTGATTATGTGCAAATCATACAATACAGGCAATCATCATATGACTCGTTCCTATATCGTCCAATAACACTTTGCCAAAGCAATTCACCAATCAAGATCATGTCCAGAATGATGAACCGAGTGCGAATAGTAATGCGGACATTTAATAAAGTGAACACTCACCTGGGACAAACAGTTTATGATTTAGTGGAGAATGCAACTATTCCCAAAAGAACAAATTATCGTGGTTTTAATTTGACTCATCACATCGCATTATGTAACGAAACATTAGATGGAGCTGATAATGGTTTCATAAGCAATGCCAACTTTCCTCAAGTGAGCCATGTCATGTCTAATATGCTGTGCTACATCAACATAACAGTGCCTGCTGATCGTCAATTGACATTATATTTTGAAAAGTTTAGTTTCTACCTTTGTTCTCATTCTAACATGACCATTTTTCAACGAACCACTTCTAATTCATTGAAAATGTTGGCAACGTTTTGTGATCAACAAACTACGCCTAATCCAATATTCACCAACACCAATAGCATCGTGATTAAAGTACAGGCAAGATTCTTGCCAAGAACACCTGGTTCCGGAGCCGAACCTCACAGCAAACGTAATCGATTGCTATATTCGTTGACGTACACTTCATCACCAACAAGTGATCCAGTTGGTTGTGGTGGCAATCTGACCGGCATGCATGGCACATTCACCTCGCCCAACTATCCCAACTTGTTCATGGTGAATCAGATGTGTCAATGGGCGATTCATATCCCATCAGCACATAGCATCACACTGACATTTGATTTCTTTTCATTGGCCCAACCATGCGATCGCAATTATGTGGCAGTTTATGATGGACTCGATGATTTACTTGAAAAACGTTTGGCTACATTTTGTATGACTGTAAGTTGTCCCATTACTTGGCAATGTAAGCAATTGTTATAATGTTGTTTGGTAAATGAAATAGGATAAGCCAGCCCCAATTAACAGTTTGAGCAATTCGATTTTGGTGCAATACTATTCCACCGAAGAGAATTATGAATCAGGTTTTCGTGCATCATACAAAAGCAATGCTAATGGTAAGTGCAATGTTGGCTTGCATTAATTTATAAATCAATTAATCGATCATTCTTTTTAACCTCGTTAGAGCCACACATAAATGGCCGAATTGTAACGAAGGAAACATTCAAACTCTACCGAGAGTTCCGTGTGTTTAGCGATGTTTGATTTGATTGACTCATAAACTAATAAATAAATTCTGTTTAACACATTTAAAGAATTTTGGCAAAACCAATGGCCGTGTTGATGCCGCATTTGTTTTGTCCTCTGGGCAAGTACAAATAACCATTGATTCCCCATTCTGGTCCCCAACTATTCTTGATGATCCAATGAGTTTTTGTCCACCCAACAATGGTAATGGCATGTGTTATGGTTTGGCTACATTCACCCTGGAATGGTCCCTTCAAATATTTCCATTCTTGCATGTTTCTGGTGTCAACAGCACCAAACACAGGGCCATATTTGAGAATGATTCGTTGTATTGCACTATCGGATTTGCCCATAGCGTTGCACCATTCGGTGACCGTGATGTTGAATCTGTTGGGTGTTGGTCTTCTGGAACATTGCTCAGATATCTGTCCAATGAAACGAATATCAATGAGCATTGAAAGTGAAGTGTGAGCTATGAGACAAACCTGTCTTGCTCTATATGGCTTGTGTTGTTCCTCAACCACTCCGTACTGTTTCATTGCAGCCCAAGCTTTATTGGGCCATCCACCAGTTTGACATGTTCCTGGATCCATACAGTTCAGCACAGCTTGTTCACTCAAATCAAGTTGTTCTGGAGAAATGGTGTGCATTGGTTTGTGGTGAACCATATTCCAACGTTTTTGTTTGAGTAGGAAAGCACTTTCCACAACAGCTACCGCTGAGAATATGAAACACGATCCGCATAGGTATTGATTTCGAACAGGTGTCACAATGTTATATTTGGACCAGTCAAATACTTCAGGAATGAATGCATTCTCTGGTTCTTGGCATCGTGGAACAGAATGCCTTCTGCCCAATGGATTTCTATACAAATCCTCATTGTAAATAACAGAATATTCTCTTTCTGTCTATAATAGATGGAATGCAATTGGTAAACATGGTGGTGAATTTAGCTGTATGATTCACAGTGATGGTTGATACCTACCAGGTGCGAAAGGCTTGTAATACCATATTTCGTTCTTTGTTCAACTGGTTTGAGGAGACATTGTTTGATCATATGAAGCATGCTTACCAAATTCTTGATGAATGTTTTGAATCGATATTCGATGATTTGTTTGGTTTGTAGCAGGCCAACCAATTGTTTGCTTTTAACCTGGCGTGAAAATATTGTTTTTTTAGAAATGTGAATATGGCTTACTGGTCATAATGAGAGTGACAGGAGAAGACTTACAAAATATCCAAAAACGACTTGATCGACTGGCATTTTGAAAACATCCAAATGTTGCCCAGCGACATAGTGAGTGTCATAGCATTGCTTCAATTGGTTCATATCTGATTTAAGGATTTTTTTGATATCATCCCTCAATCTGAGCAACGGTTTAACTGCTTCCTTTTTGATCGAGTTCATTACCGATTTAATTAGCATTTGTTTAGCCACACTTAAAACGCTATCGGTTTGGTTGTTTAGCGAAAGGTCATGTAGCGGCGTTTTGAATATGTCACCAATAATTGATTGTTGGGCATTGGCCATCGTCATATTGATCAATACGAATGCCAACAATATTGTTAAGCATCGATTCATGAAACGAATCATCTTGTTAAAAAATGATAACTGATTACTCACTTATCCACGCACTGACTGATTGACTAGATGCAGAAATGAAAGTAAATTTGTTTTTTTAAAAATGCTTTATTGGCTTTGTGACATTAGACATTTAAACGTGTTATCGAAAATCAATCATATTCACTCATAACCTTTAAATTGATAACCATTTGGCAATTAAAGTGAATCGTACCTTTTATGAAATCATTTTAGCATAGAAAATAACTTGGTTGATCACATTTTTTAGGTTAGGTTAGTGTAGTTGGTTTTTTAATTATTAGTTTTGTTACTACGATGATGGCAACATTCAGACAAAACAAAATCAGAATACAGTTGATGATAAACTCGTATAGTTCCATAATCGTAGTTTATTTATTCACAATAGTAAAAACATAGGGAACACAATTAAAAATGATTCAATACATTACACAGCACAAAAACATAAGGCAAAATCAATCAGTTCATTACTCGATTTACAAAATGAGAAAATGAGCGTTATTTCTTCTTGCTGTATAAAACAATCTATCTGACACTGACCTATGAATCAGTGCAATTATTTGCTCTCCATTATAAGTCAATGGGGGGAAAAATAGCGTTATTATTAAATTAAACTTTTAGTTAATTTTAAAATCAATAGATGGCGTTTCAACTTCAAAATTTGAAAAAAAAACTCGGTCTGTTTTTTTCTGAAATATCCAATTTCAGTTTTTTTTTTGGTGTAAAATTTACAAATGTTGAGTGGACATTGTCCAGTGGGCAATCCACCACCGACACCCAAATTATCATCTATGACGAAAATTAATCATTTTATTTTTTAATTGGTTTTTTGTTTTTCGTTTTACAAAAATATAGCAAAAAAGAATGAATTGAAGAGAGATACAATCGAAGTAATGAGATTAATCAAGATTACACAATGAATCTATATTTTTTAAAAATATATTATATAGATTGAAATTAATTAATTAATCATAATTAAAAGGTTGTTTGTAGGTAGGTAGAGTTGGTTGTTAATGTGGTTTGAATAAACTAAAATTTGATTCAATCCAACCGGAAATCTTTTTTGAATCTTTTCTGATCATGCATCTCTAAAATAATTCACACCAACATTTCCAAAACAAAGCTGTATTTTATGTTTTATTTACAGGGCGAAAGATATGCTTCTAATAAAATGCGAGTCCATTCGGGTGAACTAAACAAATTTTGTGGCCATGTGTTTTTGTGGTATGATTTGGTCGTGGATTTGGTCATCGTACGATGTCCATTATCATCATAACTCAATTTGTTTCTAAATTTCAGAATTTTTTTCTAAATTCTTGAATCAATTTTGACCAAAACAAAAAAGGGTTGAGAAAAATGAGAGTTTCAGACTAGAGAGAGCAAGAGATTGGTGTGTGATGTTGAGGAATTTTGTTTTTGTGAATCTTCAATCAAAATGGTTTATAAAATGAATTTTTGTTGTGGTGTGTGTTGATATCTGGAAATGAAGTTAAATTGTTGATGTGTGAAGATAATTTCATCATTGATGATTTTATAATATTCAATTTTTTTTATATATTATATATATAAGTTTCCACGAATTGAGTTGAACGGTCAAAGTTTATGGTGTGATATCCGTTCCACAGTGTTGACCGAAATCTCTGTAAAAGGCCAATTAATGAAATAGTGATCGTTGATTAGTTGATTGAGGTTGTTGACAAAAAAAGATGATTATGAACAGATGATGAGTGTGTGAGTGATGATTTAATGAATGTTTTCTTCAATCCCATTCATATTTCAAATTTTGACTTGAGCTATATTTGTGACCTTTCTTCTGATGGTTACCATCTTCTCCTGTTTGTCTACCTCCATGTGCTGTTGTGGCAATGATATTGTTGTTTATTTTTCCATGATCTAAATTTATCAATATTTAAATTAATATTTAATCAAATTAATTAAACATTCTTTAATGAACTTACGATTGACAATGGTCGTGTTACGAATTGATTGTAACAGTTCCATATCTTGTGGAGAATACTGTGCAAATTTATGACGAAATAGGTTTTCATATGATGTAATCTGACCAGTTGTCGTCCTGCCATCGTTTGTTGTTGTGGCAACAGCATGTTGTACGGTTGCTGTACCAGCATCGGTATTTGGTTGTGCTGGTGCAGCAATCGCTAGAATAGGCTTTGTCGGGTCAATCTGTTCGGTAATGTGCAACAAGAATCCTTGTGATTGTATGGCTTGATGTGAGGATTTATGGCTACCAGCATGGCCTACTGTGGCATGGGTTATGTGGGCGGTGGTTGCACCACCGGCTAGATGGTTATTGGGCTGTGTATGGTGACCATGGTGGCCGTGTGTGGATGAGGTCGCATGTGAATGTGAGCCACTACCGGCACTAGCGGTCGTGGTCCGACGTCGTTTTGAATTCATGATGGAACGTTGTTCGGCGCTCATTGACGCTATCCGCCGTTTTTGGTTTCGTTTTTCTCGTTGTTCGGGCGTCAACGAGGACACCCTTCGTTTCATGTTGCGGCGTTCTCGCTGTTCAGGTGTCAATGCTGACACCCTTCGTTTGGCATTGATACGTTCACGTTGTTCGGGCGTCAACGATGAAACGCGACGCTTCATGTTGCGGCGTTCTCGTTGTTCGGCGGTCAACGCCGAAACCCTACGTTTGGCATTGATCATTTCACGTTGTTCAGGCGTCAATGGTGTACGTAATTTTTTCGTGCTGGTACTTTTCGACGAATTATTCGAACTATTGCTATTATCATTTTGAGTCGATATTATTTGCTCAAAACGTCTTATATAATGATTGTCGTATAGAAAATCCATTCGGATTCTTTCTTCATGTGACCACGCCACTGGTTAGTGGGTGTAGTGCACGCCACAATTACACACACGCACAATCAATCAATGCTTCAGAGAGAAAAAACAAGGAATAAAATAAAATCTTCGCTAATTAATAAAGCAGATAATCGATGGACAGAGACTTCGATTGATCAATCGATGTTTGATTTGACGAGCAAAATATTTATTTACTTCTACATTAAAAACAAAAAACAATTATTATTAATTAGTTTTAAAATCTTTACCACTTACCACCAAAAAAATAATGATCCAAGTAACAAAATTTGGAATGTAAATTTCTTTTGTTAGAAAAACCGCTCGATGATATCTGATTATGAAATCAATCCATCAACCAATATTCACAAATAATCAATTAATCGAATCAATAAATCATTGTTTTGATTTTGTTTGTTATTAAGAATCATATAAATGAACACGATGATGTCACCATGGAAGTAAATAAACCAAAAAACAACAACAATCACAATAACATCAGCACCATTCAAAATCACATGAGAGGGGGAGAGAGAGAAGAATATTCTTTTGAATCAACCAAATTGCCAATGATCAATCAATCGAATCAAGATGATGACACCTTAGCACCAAACATCTGATCAATCTGCACCAAATATTTTAATAATAGATGCTTGTAAAATAGATTACAATTGGAAGAATGAAAGGAAAAGTGTTGCTGTTTGTTTGGTTGGTTGATGATAATTTTAATTACATTTGATTTTGTTGTCTTGTATGTTCGTCTTTTTGGTGTTGGCCATCCAATTGGAGAGAGAGTGTGTGTGTTATTGTGTTGTTGTTGTTGGTAATGGTGGTGCTGTTGTTGTTTGTTGTCTCACTGACTGACTGACGCTCTCTCTCCCTCTCTCTCATTCACACAAATGCAGGGAGACACAAGCAGCCAGCCAAAAAAAATATGGCTGATGATGCTGTTGTCGACTCACCCATGCTTAATGACAGTGCGCATGCGTTTATTTACAAAAAAAACACACACACAACACACGCAAAACCAATTACGCCATCTGATGGGAAAAAATTTAAAAACTTTACCAAAAAAAAATTAGTTTCAGTGGAAAAAAATTTGTATTCAAAAGACATATTGCGCTTTATGCTTTCTTTTGGCTTCCATTCTTAAAATTTTGGATCTTGGAAATTTCTGGAACCTGAAAACAAATAGAATCCTTTATTTTACTAACATTGGATTCGTTGATTTTTTATTGTAAATTTTGTCCATGTTATTCGCTATCAACATATTTCTACAACAACATCCACCACTAAGATCATCATCATCATCATCATCACCATCATCATCAGCGGCACCATCCTCCATCTATGATTATAAAAAAGCAATGGTACGCGCGTGAATTTAATGACAACAACAACAACATGAACCAAGCAGCATCCAACAACAACAACCGCGTCATCAACAACAGCAAACGAAGAAGAAGAAGAAGTTGCTTGCAATCATCATCATCATCATCA
>JAOWBP010051050.1:0-16864 GCA_028571105.1 Tragopan temminckii | reverse complement strand
AATCAGAGTCTTATCACAAGAAGTACCTCAGGAAGCAAGCTTTGAGCTAAAAAACAAAAAAGGATTCTCACAGGCAGGTAAAGGATCATGGATCATTGTCACCTTGGATGAAATACAACACGGGATAACACAGTAGCCACATATTACCATGTCAGCCCTAATTTCAAACCTGGTGAGTGATTCTGCTCCAAGGAGTAGATCTGTTCTGGACTACATGGCTGATTTGTTCCTAGGTTTTGATGAAAACAACTGTAAGTAAGCCTGAGTATTTGGGAGTCCTTACTTTTTGTGTCCTGAGTGGTAACTCTGGCTTCATCACTGTGGCTCTTCTTCTATAAAAGGCAGATTAAAAGTTGTACAAGAGGACAGCTCTTTCAAGAAACCACTTTCATCTTTCCTTTAGAAAGATATTCAGTCAGAGGAATCTTAAAAGAAGTAATGGGTAGAACCTGAAACCAATCTACGCTTCCAGAAAACAAGGCAATCCTAAAAGCTTTTCCACCTCCTTCTTTCACCTGAAAGTGCATGGTACAGGGCTTGGTCAGATGTGCAGTTTTACTGTTAGATCTCAGATATACTGTCAAAACTGTGATTCTGTTTTTATTTCTTCTCAGAACTTTCTGTTTTTGATGTACTCAATTTACAAGTGAAAAACTACTTCTAACTGCTAGTGCTACAGGCAGATCCTAAAGGAACTTCAATAAGACAATTGTTGTTATTACTTTCATTGAATCATAAAATTGTTTGAGTTGATAGGGACCTTTACAGGTCATCTAGTCCAACTCCCTTGCATTGACCAGGGACATCTACAACTAGATTTTTCTCCTGTGGAAGCCTGTTGTCTTCAAATTACACCTTGAGTAAGTTGAGTGCTTCTTGCAAGTCATTCAGTCTTAGTGAATTGTGTTTTATGAGACTGTGGGGAAATAGTAAAAACTCGTCATTGTCAGTCAGCAGATGTGACTCTTCAGTCACTTAAGGGAGCAGATCAACAAAGTGAGATATTCAGTTTCCTGCACAGTCACTTTTTAGTCAGTTTGCAGAACAAACATTTCCAAAAGTAAACTTGGGGCCTGGTGCTGTATCATGCTTTGGGATCAATAACTAAAATTGTTTTAGTTGAAAATAAACTTCTATTAACTTAGACAGTTCATAAATGGCATAGTAGAAAAAAGATTTAAGAAATCTGTTCCTCTTGTTCTATGTTCTAAGTAATAACATGATGCATTTTTAGCAAGTGTTGGTCTTCCTGCACTAGGTTTGTCACTGTAGTACATTTTTTGATGCGGTAACACTATCAATGCCTAATCTCAGGGGTGCTTTTGTTCTTTTCTGCATTTCTGATTTATTCAGTTGTTAGGTGGAGAAGACCCTTTCAGATAAAATCACAGAAAATTGGAAAAAGTTTCATAAGGCTTTGCAATCACATGACCCTAAGTGTACGGGCACTATAAACAGAAATTATATAAGAAAAGTCCTGCACCTGTGTTGTCCTTCTTTGACATATCAACAATTTACAGATATATGAATTTCAATACACAATATAATTTCATACCACAATTTTTTTTCCTGTCTTTTAATATGATAGCTGTATGTAGAGGCATTAAGGATTTTGGTTTATCTTAAGCACATGGAAAAGAAGAAGTTTGTGGAAGAGATGACCCATTCCTTATATGAGCAACTTGTAAATCTCTTATTTATTTCTATGAGAATTACATGTTAGAAACTTGAGAGTTTGGCATTATTTCACCATTTCAGTAGGAAAGAAGCCTCTTCTATGAATGTGCTGGAGATCCAAGCCATTATCACTTATCTATAGCCATTGTTTAGTAATTCCAAACACAATGTAATAAAAAATTAATTCAATTTATGTTATGTTTTTCCTCAGTAGACTATTGTGGTAAAGAACATGAAATTGAAATTTAATATTGTCAACATTAAATCTCATTTTCAATATAAGTAGGCTGCCCAAGTTGGGGGAATTTAAACAGCTACAAGTATGGGGAGAATGGGTCAAAATATCTATGTCCAAAGTAGAGGGAATTGTATTAGATATTTTACTGCAATAACATTTCAGTGAAGTTATAATCAGGTCTAATCTACTCTCGCAGGAGCTCTAGCTTTCTCCGTGTACAGCCAGTGAGTTTCAGAAAGACGTGAAATTCTCTCCCACCTTTGAAAACTTAATAGGAAAATCAAAGAAATCAGTTCCAGTCTGACCCTTACAACCTGGTGTCCTGCTGATCGTTGTGAGTGAGCAGCAAACACAACAGCATCAATAGGAAAAGGCTTTTGGAAAATAATCTTTGATCCTGAAATATGAATGAGCATGAGCCTGATCAGTAAAACCAATTCTACTGTACGTTTTCTCCTTTCTATAAATGTCTTGGCAAAAACTTTGGGTGCTATTCATTGCGTTCATAAAAGTCATGTTGCCAGTACAGTGTGTTATAAGTATATGCTTTTATAATTTGTCAGTTTTATAGCTCTGCACTATGCAGCATATAATCAGTGGTCATTGATCATGAACATGTAATTATCCTTTGAATTACCTGGGACTCAGCAGTTATACAGTTTTCTAAATAGTATTTCTACCATTATTTGTGTCAATGAGAGATCTGTAATGCAAGAAAAATCAGGAATTATAGTCACTTTGAATTGTAAAGTGGTCTTTACTTGATAGTCTAGACATACCCTGCAAGAAAATAACACGGAGTAAAGCAGTGAAAGGCAAACTGGTAGGGTTTACTTCATTCATCACTGTGGTCAATGAATATTATACCTTTGTTTTAAACGGATGCAAGATAAGCATTGTGAAATCTGTCTCGCAAAATGCTAGACATTGAAGTTGTATTCTAGCAAACAGGAAAAATGGGTATGACGCTTTTAGGATTTCTGGGCTGGAGAACATAGAGCATATTTGCATTATTGAACTGCATCACTGTTATAGAGTGTGGCTACCTGTTTTTAGCAAACAAGACATGCATCACCACAGATTGGATGAATTTAAAATCTTTTCATAGGAATGGCTTCTAAAATATACATCTAAAAGGCAAAGTTTGAATTCTGTTGTCAAAGACATTCAGGAACATGTAGTCTTGTATTGGTGATATTAATCTGTGAATACAGAGTTTCATTAATACTGTATTATTTATTCTTCTCTAGTAAGCCTCTCTAAAAGTACTGTTTTTAGCAGTATCATTCATGAGGGTCATGTTCCAGACAGCTGATGATCACACTGAAAAAGAAATGTAGTTCTTATAGTAAGATGAAGAGAGAATTTCTATTTAACACCGCAGTAAATGTCCTGATTGATAGGAGAAATATTTAATTTTAGGATAAATGAGTAAAATCTAACTAATTAAATTAGAATGGCTCGTCCACATTTGAGAGATATTTTGAAAATCTACTTTGTTGTAATCTGCTTTTAGAGTTGCAGTTCTATGATTTATCCTTAAAAATATTTTTTTTACTTGCATTTTTTAACCACTGTCTATTTCTTTGTTGTAAATGTGGCTTTTTTTTTTTTTTCTTTTAATGTTGAAATTTATTTAAGACTATCCTAAGAAAGTATTGTGGATTATGCAGAGAAACAGCGGATGGCACTGTTCATTCGCTGCTCTAAAGTGATAAGAAATGCTAAGTTTAAAAATGCTGTTTTTTAAAATAATAATCAAAAACCCTTGTACTGGCTCCTCCACATGCATACATACTGGGCTTAAGACTATCACATCTATGCTGGGAATGTCATAACCAGACTGGGGATTTAGCACAGGTGCTTTAAGGGATGCAGGGTTTTTGAGCAAAGGGTGATGAAGTGACTGAATTACATTCTGAATCCAGTGGTTCAGCTACATCAGTCTTATTTATTTGAAATGATACTTCTGCTTTGGGGGGCTTCTACTCTAATTGGACTTTTGCATTGATGTGACTCATCCTGAGGCACTTGAGGACAATACCGCCATCACTGCAGCAGAATAGCTGGCATGCTTGTCCCAGATGGCTTCCTGTGAGATGACATTCAGACTGGAGAAAAGAGGGAACAATTTTTAAGGGCATTTGGAAGCCTTTTATGGATTGCACTCACAAAACAGATGTTGCTCTACAGTGCTCACAGCCATTTTCTAAGTGAAGGCTTAGAAAAGGAGTATTCTTTTAACTGAGCAGGGCTTAACAAATTCTAGAAAATGGAGACATTTTTCTCTCCCTCTCACTGCCCTTCTGATACTTTCTCCCCTGTGATGTATACAGTGTGGATAAGATTTATCAAAATAAATGAAAGCTTGTATTTCCTTTTTTTTTTTTCAGAAGGAAGATACTGAGGCACGTGGCATGTTAAGTTACCAGTGTCATTTACCACAGCTGTTTTCCTAGTGTCAGTCCAGCCCTTGCACTAAGTGGAGTGCAGAGAATGCCATCCTCAGCACAAGGACAGGAGCCCTCTGCTTTCATCCAGGAATGCCCCAAAGCTCTGTGAAGATGAATGAAATCCTGGAAGTCTAAATAGTTCAGCAAAGCAGCAATGAGGGCTTGATGGCATGGGCTTTAATTCATGACCTCTGCTCATTTATATAGGAATGATCTGAGAGGGTGCTTCAGTAGGTCTGAGGAGCTACCCACCTGACCTCCTGTTACGCCTGCAGTATAACGGAGGAGGCTGAACAAACAGAGTGTCTGCTCCCAGGCTGCCAGCATTCACAGCTAGGAGTATTAATTTAAGCCTCTAGAGATTTTATTTTACATTCCTATGCCAGATGTCAAGTTATGATAAACAAGGGCTTTCATTCATGATTTATGTCAGGTTTAGTGGTACAATCGCTATGATCTTAGCTGCCTTTTCCACCAGTGCATCTGAGTTTGACAGGCTGATCTTGAGTAAGCCAAGTTTATTTCAAGGGTTTATTGTATAATTCAAGTCTTAACTACACAAAATATTCACAAAGGCTTACTGCAGGTAGGAGAGGCTTTTCTCCCTAGGCTTATTTGAGTAAAAGTTGCTCTTCCAGATACTGTTAGAATTAGGTTCCTCCTTTCTCTATAGGCTTCAGAAGGAGCCTGGGAAGGCTAGTTTCCAATACCTAAAGATAGCCTTCTAAATAATGACCTTAACTGTGTATGGAAAGGATGTGTGCTACTTTGATTATCTTTGCCTTAAGACATAGTAATATACATTGTTCTTAACCTCACAAATTATTTTTAAATTCTCATTTTATCCAAGTTATGCTATAAATGTCAGGATAATTCGTCTGATGGGATTTTTTATAAGATGCTTTGGGATAACTTAAAAGTTGCTGTTCTTCCTAGTGACTTAAATGGTATCAGCTCACATATATCAAAGAGAAGCCAACAAAGAGAAGAAAAAAGGCAAACAGCTTTCAAAAAGTTGCTGTTATTAATACAGACAATGTTCTATTTAATGTAAAGAAAAAAATATGTATAGAAAGGTGGCCTTCAGAAAGACTGAGGGTACATGCTGGTTTTGTAATGCTAAGTACCGTCCTAGGCTGATCTCTCATTTTTCAGAGATACATTTAGAACTGTACAACACTCAAAGCATTGCATCAGGAGAGCAAGCGCATATGGATCATTCATCAAAGACTCTATGATTCAGGTAAAAAAGTGATTGAGCTCACCTCACAGAATTCATAAGGACTGTGTCTCACTGCATTGTTCAACAATTGGGGTTTTGCCCTCTAGATAACATCTGATGAGTAAGCTTGTGATTCTCTATCAAATCAGTGTGGCTCATTACTGAGAAACTGTATTTGAACATTCTTAGGGAATCAGGGACAGTGGTGCATCTGATGATTGTGACTACTGCAGGCCTTGATCTATGGCCTTTATCTGTCTGAACCAGCCAGTGTCATTGATATTGGCACCCTGGTTTCAAAGGTGTATGTACCACTGATTCTCCTCACTTCCTACTTTTGAATACATGGAACTGTGTACATAATCCAGAGGAAAACACAAAAACAAACAAAACATCACCTATCATAATGGGTTGAGCTTTGTTTCCCTTAAAAATATATATATTTTTTTATATTTGCAAAATGTATACTCCTGGACACATATTTCCTCTTGCTTTAACCCCAGTAATACATTACCTTAATACATCCTTGGAGACATATCCACTGCCTATCTTCTCTCATATTTAAGGGTGCTATTTCATAAGGCAGAGGATACCCTGAACAAAGCTCACATTTCTGACTGCAGTTCACGAGACAGGAATATCTGAAGTCAGCAGTTTTGTTAATGATGCATATTATCCCATATCATCCTGAAACTTTTGTTTCCTCTCCAACTAATTGACCTCTCTGTTCTTCTTAAGTCCCCACCTACATATCTTTTAAAGCAGCACTTGGGATTACCTTGTCTTTGCTGTCACACATCCTCAAAACTGGCAGCTTATTCCTACAGCTCCAAAAGCTCATTGCTGTAGTCTGTTCTTTTGTCTCAGAGCCTTGCCACAGGACCTCCACATACTTTTCCAAAGAGACCAAATTTTGTAGGGCTATCAAACACACATTTAACTATACCTCTGAACTCTGACCCTGAATACCAGTTTCAGTGCCATGCTTAATGCATCCTTCAACAATGCTCTCACATAATGGATTTAGGCCCACCAGGACCTTCAAGTTTCTGCCATTAAGATAAAAATAATTGGAGATGAATATTTTGTATCTGTATCAGCAATATGAGGATTCATATTGCAATAGGACTCCTGAAAAGCCTGCAGAAGGACAGCTTCCAGTCACTAGAATTTGCTTATCACCCTTTGCCTAGCTCTGCTGTAAAGAAAGCAGAGGAGAAGCATGCTATTTGTCTGCTGCAGGCCTCTCAGGCACTGGGGCATCCTTCTCTTTCTCTACTAATGATGTCATGGGATCTTTGCAAGCCCTCTGGGATGTTTTTAAGAAGACCATCATCTCCTTTACCTTCTTAACAACACGTCTGTTGGCTCTGCAGCTTTTGAACCTCTTTGCATAGTGCAGTCACTAGCTACTGGGAGGAGGTAAACTGTTTGAAGTGTCATCTGAGTACCTGCCAGCAGTTCATATGTGGCAAGTTCTCAAGCATATGTCTTGAGTCATTTTACTATGTCAAACCAGCACAGAGGCGAGTCAATTTCATGTGCAGAAAGCCGGGACTATGCTGGGAATGCACCAAGTCTGATCTTTTTACAATTACATTAACAACTGCTAGTTTTGGTGTTCTGATGAAGTTAAAACAGCACCTTTGGATGCTCAGCTCTGGAACTGGTCACTGTTTTGGATCCATGGCAGATTTGTTGCTCTCGTGTGTATACACAGTGGTTTACATCATTCCTTCAGTTCATTTTGTCCCGATGATGTTCTGTTGCAGCACTGATAACTTCGTTCACTTCATCTGGCCAAGTAAGCTCTGGTGTCAACTCTTCCCGTGCCTCTTAGCCTTGTTTTAAGACTTCTGTCTCTCATCCTGCAACGGCTAAAATGAAACTTTGGAATATTTATTAACTGTTATCTCTCTGCTTGTCATATAATGGATGCTGTTTGACTGTCATGTACCACATTATACTTGCTCTTCTCTTGAGCAAGAATTCATTCCTGAGCAAGAATTCATTCAATGGAAATGGAATATTACCTGAAGTTTCCAGAGAATTAAGCCCAGTCCCTTGCTTTTTGAAGTGCTGATTTTGATCCAACAGTCTATTATATTTTCACAACTCTCTACCTGTAAATTCTTTAGCAGATTAGGATGGTTAAGGTGCCCATATCTGTGAAAGAGGTCTTGTTCCACAATAGCCTTAGCTATAGCTTAGTCCTCAGGACTTTTAGAAGACTGTCTCAAAGTCTGGAAGTCTTTCTTAATTTGCTTTTATGAGACACTAAGAGTTATCTGAGACCTTTTGACTGGCTCCTTCTGTATCATGTTTTCTAGGGAAAGAACGTTCCTGCAGGTGCATTCCAAGTTTTCCCCAAAGCAGAATATAAGTTGTACTTCAGTCAAGAAATCAGCCTGTTTGTCTTTTGCAAGCTGAGTTTGTCTATCCTGTTCTTGAGGTCAAGAGAGCTTTCTTTTTGCATTGGGAAGAACAGATCTTTCAGACATTCCCTGAAGTTATCTTTGCTGAGATGTCCAATGACATTTTTACATAGAGACTATCAGAGAGTCAGCAAGATAAAAAACGCATATGACTCACCAACATGGAATACAGACTGTCAGTAGGACACAGTACACTAAACTCAAGATAAATCAATGACCACATTAATAAGTATTTCTGTCTTCCACTTCTGCTGATAAATCTGGAGGTATATCCATACCTACAAAAAGCATTATGCTTCCAAAACGGACTGTCACAGCAGACTGTTCAGTTACATCTCTCAGATCTGAATGAAGAACTTCAAGACCCAGCTCCAGTGAGATGGGAATATGCAGGGAGTAGGGTTTAGGCTCTCACATAGATGGTTAATGTACTCGTGACTTATTACTTGAAAGCAGACAAATAACATAGTTTTCATTGAGTACTTCAAGCTGGAAACTGGACAAGAAACAACATGGGCCTAGCCCAGAGAAACGTGCTGATTGCTTGTCTAGCTGCTGACAAATGGAAGTGATAACGGCCCTGTCTTTCCAACTAGGAGAATGAACAGTTTCTCTCCTTTCATGACTGTCAGTTTGGCAAAACTTGTAACCATTGTTTCTTAAGACCTCTACCAATCTCAAGTTTAAATGAAATTGGTAGATGGACTCCAAATCTGGGAAGAAGGCTGACAAAGATTTGGATTAAAAGGTTGATTGCATTATGCTTATTTCTTTAGGAAACCAAGTTGAAAGTGGCATTGGTTGGAGGGTAGTATAATTTTAAATATAAGCTTGCCTGAAATCTGGGCAGATTGCAAGAATCCCTAGTGGCTCTTGTGTCTTTTAACAGGCTTTGAACTCTTTGTGACTCTGTAATTACTGCCTGAAAGCAGGAATAAATTTCTTGCAACTCTACAGTTCTCCTTCCCTCTTTTTAAAGCTAGGTGGTGTGTTTGCTTTTCTGCATAAATTTGGGACACCATTTTAGTTAGTTAAGTACCAATTTGAATACCTAGTAATATTTTATAGTTCGTTCTTGCCTTATTTTTTACTAGTGTTCATTGTTCAAGCCACCCTTGTATGATTTTTTTCAACTACTGATACAGAAACAGGCTTTACGTGCTTCATTCCCCTTAATGTAATTTGTTGGTAGTTCTCTTTCCCATTAAATAGGAACTCCAAACATTTTTTGATCACACTTATATCACTGAAGTATTTATGGGATGAGTTCTAATTACTCTTAAAATTTAGTCATATATGTATTCATGCTTCTCTTTTTTACTACAATGATGTGTTTCACTGATGCACTACTTCAAGATATTTTTCCTGTAGACACATTTCCCATGGGGCCTTAATTCCTTGACTATGTAGAAATCTACATTATTTTCCCACTGTTCTCCTGCCTTCCTTTCAAAAGAACTGTAAACTCTGTCATTCTATCAACAGTCCCACTTAAGCTGTATTTTGCCTTTCCAAACACTTTCGCTGGGTTAATTAGGATAAAATTTAGAAAAAAATTCCCTTCACTAGATTTTGCAGCATCAACAGGATATCACTGCTAAACAACCTGTTTTCTGCTAGTAATTGTTACCCAGCCGATTACAACCTACTCTTTTACCCTGTGATTTTACCCCTTCTTCTTTTGCTCAGAAAAAAAATTTCCATATCTCCCAAAGCTTTGAATCTAAATCTTGTTTTCCCTGTTGGTGATAGACATAGTAGACATCCCATAATTTAATACTCATATTTTCTTAGGCTTTTATCTGCGGAACTCTAAATAAGGCTTAATTTGCTGATACATGCATGGACAAAACGCATACTTAATCCATTCTATCTGTTTTTTTTTCTCTTGTATGATTCAGATATGTATAACCCTATTCCAAGTAGTTTTAGGCTTTCTACTAGATGGCTGTGGTTAATACTTTCCCATGAGCTCCTATGACAGCTCCTTTCTTCAATCCCAATCCAAGGTTTCTTTACTGGGTTATTAAGCTTTTCAAGAAAAAAAAAGAAACACTGACAAGGAAGATAGTCTTCCAGATGACATCCTGTAAGTAATAGTTCATTTATTTTCAGGATATGCACTGCCTCTGCATCAGTCGTAAACTTCATAAACAAGGAACAGTGTAAAGAAAATTTGAGTTTAACTACATCGTCCGTCCTCTGTGTGCTAACGCAGGACTAACAGGAAAATATAATACTCAGTGGGATGTGGCAGATAAAGTTGATAATGTTTTAGCAATCTCTTGTATTCAGGCAAGATAGCAGACATCTCAGAAGACAAAGTCACTTCAGCAGATGACTCCATCTGACATCCTAGGAAGGGAACCACCAACCACTGTCATCTCTTGATCCCTCTTAGAATGCTTAGAGTTAATATTCTCTATGCTGTTCAGATCAAAGAAAAACTCTCTTCATGAGTGTATTTTTAGAAAGAGAGTTAAAATTTTAATATTATTCTTCAAGTTGAGGGAATACTATAAAACATACTTAATAAATCTATAAAAATAAGACTGCTGAATAATTCTGCATTTTGCTTATATGGAAATACATGCGCACAGATTTAACAAAAGTAATTGTTCTAACTTTCCATTTCACGAGCTATAGTAAATCCATAGCAGATGTGAAATAGGTACAAGTGGAACATGTTACATACCTTTTAATTTAATTTCTTTTCTGTCCTTTAAAGTTATTAAATATTTAACCATTATTTACATTAGTGACTTATTTATTAAGGTTGTGATATTTCAGCAGAAAGAGTATACTGTCCATGTAGATTTTCTTATGGAAAAAAAAAGGTATTCTGACTACTACTCACAAAGGAAAAACTGTGGAAGTGTCTTACTTGTGATCCAGAAAGAGGAAATTTCACTTTCACAGGAGGAAAGAATATGTCCTAAGAGACATTTTCTCCTTTCAAAATCAGTGGAAAACAGTCATTAACTGCTTTTATGTTGGCTTAGCTCACTCACATTAACTGAGTATGTATTAAATGATAAAGATGGCTCTGTAGCTGACGTAGAAACCTAGACTCGTTATAATCTAAGCCTATGATCTGGAGGTCCAAGATCTCCATTTGCAAGATAAATTTTGCATAGTAGTATCACAAAGCAAGCTTTCATTAAGAACCAGCTATACATTTTAAAATAGTTGCACAATACAGGCCTTGAAATTAATGTGTGCTATTATTTGACCAACTTATCGTTTACTTCTGCATCAAAAAAGCTTCTTCCATGTCCATGTCTTGTTTGTTGTTGAAGTCTTGTTCATTACTGCTGAATCAAATGTTTGAAACTCCAAAAAATAAGTAGCTTGTCTGCACAGTCTTTCAATTTTAGAAAGAAGCAGATTGAAGATCAAGCTAACAAACTTTCCAAGAATAGAACTGTTGATGAAATAATTAAAAGGCTGAGGGACAGAGTGATACAGCAGTATCAGTTATTATTATTCAGATAGCAGTAACTTTTCAAGACGGTTTTGTTTTTTTTTCTACAAGTAGTCACATGGGAAAATCAGTAAAGCTGGCTTGCAGAAGGTAGGAAAAATGTTAGCTATTTTTCCCTCTCCTGTGCTTTTCCCAGAAGGATGGTTATTGTCTTATTTTGCCTGCTCACACAGCTAGAGTTAAATCCTCTAGGATTGTTTCAGTCACTGACGAGCTAAACAGGCCTCATGCAGGTTACTGTATAAAAGAGAATCTCAGCTTGTGTTTGAAAACATAAAATTGTCATCCTGTAGCAGCATCTTACCTTAAAAGCTTCCACTGCTCCCAGGTGTCAAAATGAACTTGTATGACCTGGGAATGATGAGACACTGTTGGAACTTGGAGGTCTAATGTCAACGTGCAGTACACCACTTACGCAAAATGGGTGGAGGTTGTCTGATGAATTACTTAGCCTTAACTCAGAGTTTTTAAGCCCTCTTTGTAACTCTGCAGTGCTAGTTGATAGGAACAGTATTTGATTAGATGACAAATAAGTCTCTTAACAGAAAGATGAATGACCTAAACTGCTTTTGTGTCATCTTTCAGATTTCTAAGCTTCAGCCTCCTCTGAACTACTTGTGGACTGCAGTGTGGCTTGTAATCATACTGGAGATGGGAGGAGCTCCCTGGGCTCTCTGGCTCTCTTTCTTGCTCATTCTTGCTCGTATTTCAAAGGAGCCTGCAGTGGCTGTGTCAGAGAAATCTCCTCCAGACATCTAGTAGCGTTTCAGGGTGTTGACTGGTCCACAGCAAAAGAGAAAAACTTTTCTGCAACTTTTGAATTCAGTTGATTTGAGCATGTTGTAATTTTCCACAGTAATTATTTGATGTTGGATAGCTTTTGAAACTGGGTTACCTGATTTGGACACAGCATCTCAGTGTGAATTAAATAAATAAATAAATAAATGAAAATCCCCAATATGAATACATTGAAATTGTTTAGTTTCTACTTGCCAAGACTTCCAATTGGATTTTGTACGTGTCTTTCTGAGGTATGTTTTTATGCGGTGCTCCCAGGGCCTATCACAGCCTTGACCACTTATCTCTCTCTGCATGCTGTCCTTCAGACAGACAGGTGAGGTCATGGATTTGGGATTGTAGCTGTGATACCGATGGCGCCCAGCTGTACATTTTCTTTTTTCCACTTTTCAAAGCAAAATACTTTGCTGAAAGCTGACAGTGGACAGGAAAAGAAACATGAGGCCAGTAATATTTCCCCAGTTTACTTACATTTAGGCAAGAGCTCCCGCTAAACAGTGTTATGTCAGTAATTCTTACTTTGCCTTTTTCCAGATGTTGAGGTAAATAAAAACTCAGCAAGGATCAAAACAGAACCGCACCTTTGAAAACAGTCTGCACAGTTCTGTAGGAAAGGTTGTCCCAGTCTGTTTTTACTGTGATTCAGCAGTCTTCCCATCCATGTACTGTGGACTATGCTTGTTTTTATCAACTACCATTGAAGGGCAGAATGTGCAAGCTGTAAGGGGATGGCAGAGTTGCTGCATTCCTTTCCCCACTTCTCAGCACAGACACATGAGACATATGCTCCCCATCATATGATAAGATGAATGCTTTGTTACTATAGAGCCTTCCCCCATGAACACTACCTACATCCAGCTGCACATCTTCTTACCCTCAGGTGGATATCTTTCTGCAATTGTGCATAGGAAGCAAAATTGCTTTGAAATGAGGGGGGAGGGAAAGAGAAAAGGCAAAACACATAAAACATTTTTCATCTATCTTAAAACTTTCTTGTTAATAGTGCACTTATTAAGAATGTGTAAAGCTTCAACCCATCCCTACCAATAAAATCTGATATCTGTGGCGCATACCTTTGGGATACTGGGTTTGGTTGCTGCAATTTACACTACAATGTGATACCTAAGAGACTTATATGTTGCCTGCAGCTAATGCAGTAACGTGCATTTTGTCACTATTAGGCAGAACAAACTTGTTCTACCTGCTGCTTTTCTTCTCCATTGACTGTCTGTGTACAACTCGCATTTAAGATATTTGTATCACACCAGAAGCCATTGAACAGTCAGTCTTTGTGATTTCATTGTTCTTTTATTACACTAGAGATGACACATTTCTGAAGTTCTAGCAATACACAAAGGATAAAAAATCATCATATACCTGCAGCCAGGTATGTACATCACTGTACTGTGGTATTCTTGGACCCTGCAAGCTCAGCACAGTCCAGTTGGATGGAATATTGCCCAGGAACTCTGCTCTGCTTCTGCTTTTAATCATTCAAAAAGGTCACGTTTCCCTGCAAATCTTGTTCCACCCTTCTTATGCTGAGTGAAATAAGCCCACTCTGGAATAAATGAGGATGAAAGTTCTGTATGAATAAGGGTAGTTAAAAGGGATTTGTTGTTAGAACTGAAGCCACTGAATACCTTATGTTTCTGGGAACTGCCTGAGCATATGTGTTTTCAGGTGAAATGCAAACTGAAACTGATTCGCAATCACTTGTCCTTAAAGATCCCTGCACCTGTTGCAAAAGAAAGTGGTTTTAACTTAACACTATCTAGGTAGAATTCCAACTGGCAGTTTTTACATTGCTCCTGCCTTAACTTCCCTGACGTTTCTACCAAGATGTTCAACAGCTGCTTTCCTGACTTGTCTAGGAACACAGCTGCTTTCATCCCAGAGCTAATGGAATTTCAGCAGTAGATAAAGAGCATCTAGAAATACCACCATTGTGGGAAATCTACCCTGGCCTCCAATTGCTGCCTGAGAAGAATGTGGGACTCCTGTTATCTGCACCAGCTGCCTGCATATAAATGTTTTGGATATATCACATCATCACAATGGCACTAGGAACCAGTTTTCATGCAATGTAACCTGTCCCAGCTGTGTCTAGGTGGGTTGGTTGTGAAGCATTTTAAGGTGCCACTGAAGTTAAATGATCTACATTGTATGCTGTTCTTCAACCACGTTCTGACTCTGTAGCTGGGCAGCTGTTCCAACACCATTTCCTACATTAATGTCAACTTTTAAAAGTGTTGCTCTGATCTACAGACTCATGCAGAGTGGTCAGGTACAGCAGGACAGAGTTGCTTGTCCTCAGAGGTGGAGCAGGTTGCTCAAACAGTAAACAATATAGTATGGTAGGGGAAAACCATAAGGACCCTTAGTTTTGGATATGTTATTCCAGGACAAGCCATAGAAGTGGGCAAAAGCTGTCTTCCCAATTTAGAAGTGGATAAGCTCTGTTTATGTAGATAATGTGATGTTACAGCAGCACTTAGGAGAGGGTAGAATACATCCCTATATTCCTCTGAAAGGTAATAGTTCGTTGTATGCCTTAACACCTAAAAACTGCAGACATAAAATCACCTCTGAGTTAACCTTTGTAGAGTTATACCAACACTGGCAGTACTCCATGTTTTCCTTTACAGATTACAGCATAAGGACATTGGCTGGTTATTATCTGTGCGCCACTGAATGTGGGAGGTTTGTGAAGGGGAGAAGCAGAACTCCCACCCCCCTTACCGAAGTGCAGTGTAGCACCTCTGGCTTCACTGGCCTGGCTGTCCTGGGGAAGAGGCAATGGACACAAACCTTGCCTTTACGCCTTGGGACTTCGATGATTATTCATAGATTTCAAAATGAGAAAGATGGCGACTGAAATTTTATCAGGTATCCTGGGATAATATCCACAATTTATGTTTGTGTGTGTTCTTTTTTGTGAAGGATTACAGTATTTCCTCACTGTGAGGTTGTCATCAATCATCTTCCTTTAAACAAAACTTAGAAACCATGCATTTTGTGATCCATTCCGCACAGGACTATGACCTAATCTTGGAATTTAATATAACCTAATCTTGTATGCAGTTTGGGGGAGAATTTTATCACTTTTTTTTTCTTCTAGATGAACGTGCTCATAGTTGAGGCTGTCGTTGCCAACATTACTATTGTGACTGATTCTCTCCAGCTTTGACTGGATTTGTATGACCAGATTTCCTTATCACTACTGTTAAACATTTGATCTAATGCTAGATACTTCTTCAACTGAACATGAAATATACTTGTTTATCCAGAAGCTTTACATTCATAGAAAAGAATGACAATTTGTTAATTATTCTTACTATTTTAATGTTCCTTACATGTTCAGCCATTAAATGATTTTTTTTTTTCTTTAATCTGTACAATTAACTAAAATGTAATAACAAGAGAAATCACTGTAGGAACACCTGGAGCATCAGGACAGCCCTGTGCCATATAGTTGTAATGGAAAACACCTAAATCAAGAGTTACAAAGCAGCTGAAAGAAATGAAAGGTTTTGCAGAAAGCCCACAGCAGCACCATGGGCTGCAACTACAATTTTTCAGGGAATCAGAAGTTGAGAAAAGGAGGAGAAAACCAGAGACCCGTCTCCACAGTTAACTACTAGGTAACATTAGGAGACTAGTAGGGAGGATCCCTTGGGACTCAGTCTTGCAGGGTAAAGGGGTCCAGAAAGGCTGGACACTCCTCAAGAAGGAAGTCTTAAAGGCACAGGAGCAGGACGTCCCCCTGAGCAGCAAGATGAGACGGTGGGGAAGAAGACCAACGTGGATGAATGGGGAGCTCAACCTGAAGCTCTAGGAGAAAAAGAGGGTCCACCTCCAGTGGAGGAAGGAACAGGAAACATGGGGAGAGTACAAAGAAGTTGTTAGGATGTGCAAGGAGAAAATTAGAAAGGCAAAAATCCAGCTTGAACTCAGCTTGACTGAGTTTTTTTTTACTTGGGAGTAAAAGAGAACAAGAAACTTTTACAAATATATTAACAGAAAGAGGAAAACCAAGGAGAATCTCCATTCTTTACTGGATGAAGCTGTGAACATGACCACTGAGGATAAATAAAAGGCTGAGGTTGTCAATGATTTCTTTATGTCTGTCTTTAAAATTCAGTTATCCTTGGGGTACTCTACCCCGTGACCTGGAAGTCTTGGATGGGGAGCAGAACAAACCCCCCATGATTCAGGAAGAAATAGTTTGAGATCTGCTACTCCACCTGGACTGTCACAAGTCCATGGAGCCAGATTAAATCCATCTGAGAGTGCTGAGGGAACTGGAGGTGATAGCCAAGCTGGTTTCCATCATCTCTCAGTGTTCTTGACCAACTGGAGAGGTCCAGAAGACGCCATCTACAAGAGGGATCATAAGGAGGAACTGGGGAACTACAGGCCTGTCAACCTGATCTTGGTGCCAGGTAAGGTTATGGAGCAGATTGTCTTGAGGGAGATTACATGGCATGGGTGGGACAACTGGGGGATCAGGCCTAGCCAGCACACGTTCGTGAAGGGCAGGTCCTGCTTGACCAA
>JAOWBP010051049.1:0-16866 GCA_028571105.1 Tragopan temminckii | reverse complement strand
TATCCTTGTAGCAGTGCAGAAATCAAAATACAAAGTTCCTCCCTGCTGTGGGTGGATCATAGAATCATAGCATCATATAATCACAAAATTATAGAATGGCCTGGGTTGAAAAGGACCACAGTGCTCATCTAGTTTCAACCCCCTGCTATGTGCAGGATTGCCAACCACCGGACCAGGCTGCTCAGAACCACATCCAGCCTGGCCTTGAATGCCTGCAGGGATGGGGCATCCACAGCCTCCTTGGATAACCTGCTCCAGTGCCTCACCACCCTCTGTGTGAAAAACTTCCTCCTAATAAATAACCTAAACCTCCCCTGTCTCAGTTTAAAATTTTGCCTTGTCCTATCATTATCCACCCTCATAAACAGCTGTTCCCCCTCCTGTTTATACACTCCTTTTACATACTTTAAGGCCACAGTATTAGACACTACTTCATTATATACAAGCATCGCCAGACAGAGCATCTTAATAGTGAAAATTCTGTGTAAGGTTACAGTCACATTACTTTATACTCCATCAGAAATGTAAACATGGTCATTCATTGTGAGGGTAATGGGACCAATCTTCAAAATGCAAATGATTGAAGCAGAAATCTCTCTAGTTTGGTGAAATGAAGGGATTTATAACAGGTTAAAGGAGAGAAAAACACTTCTCTATCTAATTTAACCTCTGGATAATGCTGTTTCATGCACTGATCCCTGTCACTAGTCCACAGCTTTCATCTGAACCACAACACGCTTTGCAGACAGATCTGAGATTAACCCCTTCAATCAGTGGGAAAAGGAAGGCTACATCCTGTCACAAGATATTTAGCTGGAAGATTAACCTTAAAAACAGCACAAATCATTTCTGTTTTAAATTGGCTGTGCTGCTCCTTGCCAGATTATTTTACACACGTTGTGCTCAATATCATGAATAGATACAGGAGAATATACTATGCCTCCAGCAATAGCTCCAAGCTGTTTTATTATGAAATGGTTTCCAACTTTCCATAATCACTCTCAAGAGATTTAATTGCAACATAATAAGCACAAATGGCAATCTGCCACTCAGCAACAAAGACGCTTCCAGCCTGATCAGGGACCAGTGTTTGGGAACAGATAATCTTTTAATTTTCAGGTTCTGTTCCAGAATATGAGGCTGTGGAAGAAAGGCACAGACATATCAAACAGAGATTAACAGTCTGAAAAGAATCAGCAGAAGTACTTGCAGAAGTGAAATTTGGATTTGGGGAACCGTTTCTAAAGAGGGTAAGAAAAGTAGATGAGGTGAGTGAAATGCTTTCTATACCTAAATTCATTGTCTTTTCATGAGTGCTGTACGACTGAGGGATGGGTGCTTCTCCTCAGCATGCCAGCCTTGGCAGGTTTCTACTCTTGTGAAATCCAGCCACCCCCTATGGCACCATCCGCATCTTCCTTCAGTTTCTTCATGTGTTCTCTCTCACGTCCAACAGATTCTTATGTCACATACCATGGTCTCTCAGAATCTGTTCATTTGGGTTTTTCCAGGTAAATGCTGCCCAGTCTGCATGCCTTGAGAATATCTTCTTCCACATCACTGATTAAAAAGTAATGACTATGGACTATGAACCTCAACCAGAGACCTCAACCAGAAATAGCCAGCAGGATGATGTTCCAATACAATTTCCTTTATCTTTCAGTGAACTGCTTCTAAATCACATTCATCCGGCAGACATTGATTTTGAAAAATGCTTATTTTTTTATACAGGTGCTGTTGAGGAGTGAGCAAAACACCTGTCAGAAATGTAAGCATCTTATGACAACACAGTTCTCAGCACAAAAATAGTTGAATGCATACACTGTATTACCATCTGTTTTACCACTGACTATGCCGTCCCAAACCCTTTCCCCTGATTACCTTGAGCAGTGGCTCCAACCTATTTAGATTATTATGTTTACTTCTCGTGAGCACACTCTTCTCTGTTTAATGAACATTATTTGTTTCCTTTAAAAGAACAAAGGCCGATGATCACACACTTTCATAGCATCATGCCGTGCCCTGAAAAGAGAGGAATTCTTTTATTTCTCTGTAGAACTCTGTGTGGAGACTCTGTGACAAATTATGCAACCTAGTTTATAATTGGCTTTCCCCACAAACTCTCTCTTGGGAAAGATTTCTGAAAGCTTCACAAATCCATGCTGATTTTGGAATAAACCTTCACCGGTTCATGACTTCACATGAAAATCATGCAATATGCAGACAGCTTGCACAATTTTTCCGGAGCTAGCAGGAACATTTTCAAAGAAATGAAATTGCATTAAAATATGCTACTTTCAGGAAGCCAAGTATTGTTCAGAGACCTATTGATTGCAACAAAGTCCTCCTCTAAATCCTCTTGCTGAAGTGAAGAGGAGACAGGGGAAAACCTGGGTATTTGTGAATCAGTCTCAATAAAGGAAAACAAGCTCAGGCTTCTGACTTCCTTGTGGGCATCTTCATTTGAAATTCTCTCTGGAAATTGTGTTAGTTTTCTTATGAGAAGGTCCCTATAATTTGCCTAATTATCAGCCTGACAGCTTTACGTACAGCTTATCTGCAGAAAATGAAAGGAATGATGAGGGAATTTCAGGAAAGAGCTTTTATTTCCCCCGATAGAAACATCATCTCTGCCTAATTTGCATGTAACATTTCACACTGCCTTTCTTATCGTATTGGTAGAAATACATTCACTCTGGTCTATTCCCATAAAAACAGAAAATGAGAATTGACATTTGTTCATCTTGTTCCAGCAAAGCAGCTCCAAAAAAGCAGTGAATTTGGGTCAGCCTGCCATACAGATATTCAGACTTTCAAAAGCAACCGATTTTAGAAACAATAATGAGAGGAGAAATATGAGCGCATTTCTTCTTTTCTCTTTTTTTTCTTCTTCTTCTTTTTTGGACCGGGGCTTAATAAATAGAGAAACAAGAAAATCACGTTTTACCAGTACACTGCTGCTGCATCTAGGTAGGGCATCCCCACCCAGATGATAAGTGTGCCTGCTGACATTCAAACCTGATCAACCTCAGAACTTCTGAGAGGCTGGCAGCTGCCATACACCAGCAAGACCTGCTGATGTTTGTTCCCTCAGGACAAGCAAATGGCAACCTGAACTCTCCCATTTTACTTGGAAAACAGTCTCCTACCTCGCCGTCTCCTTTTCTCCCTCTTTAAAACCCAGAGTACACCCATTCACAGATGAAGTGTTTGAGCACACCAGATGAAAAGAGACTGCAGTTGCAGAGGCTTATATTAGTGATCACTTGATACTGATTGACAGCATATTTACAAATCCACAAACCGTTGGTGCAGACCCAGTGTCAAGGCTACCAGGCTTCTGAAATCACTATGCTGCATCTGGTAAGAGAAGAATACTTTCAGTAACCCTGGACTAGGAATGGCAGAGCTTCAGCCTCTTTCAGTAAATCGTTCTCCATTTCACTTTAATTGAGCTCTAAGCGTCTGGCAGAAATTAAGATGTCAAAAGTCCATACTCTGGGCAAAAAAGGAAAAAGCAAAGGTTTGGAGGACTATGTAGATACATGTGATTAATGCAGTGTGAATTCTCAGCTTCTGTGCTGCCTCGTGCTTTCTGTTTAAGATGCAGTCCCGAAATGTTGTTAGCCCACATTTTTGCAGATAAACAGGACCCCACAGAAGAATTTGGCTCTGTATCATACACAAAGTGAAAAATTAACCCGTATACTCAATGATAGTTTTCAGATTTCATGATTTTTGCTGTGCCTCACTATGTAGCCCAGCACTGAAATACACACATTTCTACAGAGAATGGGATGCACTTTCTCTCCTACATTTTACCATTTTCTGTTACACTGGGAGATTTCTGATTGGTTCTTTAAAACTTGCATTATATATTTAGTGGTAAAAATATTACAAATATATCCTGTTTCTTGTCCTGAACAGTGCTTACTATATTCACATTCTTGAACAGAGATTTTCAAGACAACTCAATGGTAACGCTGTAAGCATAGTACAGTTCATTTACATTTTTCCTTGAGGGAGAATGAAACACAAACACCATTTTAATTAATTCATAAAGGACAGATTTAGAGTTAACAGCAAATGTGCCTGCAAAATACCTCTTGGGAAAATATAGGCAAGTGTCATTACATGAAGAGGCAGCAATCCTGCTAAGGAATAACTCCAGAAACCCAGAAGTTCAAATCATGCACGTACAGCTCTTTCATTGTGAGCATGGAAAGTGCAAATCCCAGTTTAGATTCAGCATCCAAAACTGCTCCAAAGTGAGACTAGAACAAACTAACTGAATGTTCTAGTGTACTGAATTTAGTCACAACCAACACCAGGACTTCAATCTCCAGAAAAATTTGTATTTCGTTTGGCTAATTGGTTCAATAATTAGTTTTAAATAGTATCATTTGCTTCACAGATAGTTTGCACACATTGTTGGATTGCATTCAGGGAATAATGTAAAAAATCACCTTTGCAATGAACAGTTGAAGGCAGATAATGCATATATAAGTTGACAGGAAATACAAAAACAAATTTAAGAGGCTACATATGTGCTAACAATATGGGATTGGAGAAGTCATCTTGTGAAATAGCAATGCTTCTATTTTTCTAGTCATCTGAGCCTCCTTCAGCAGGAAATGTATATATGTCACTGTTAACTAGTACTTCAATGAGCAGGACGTATAAAAAGTCTACTGTAATTATTTGAGTCCACTCTTCTCATAGCATTAACGTGAATAAAAGGGAAACATGCAGAAAACAATGTCACCTTTTTTTTTTTTCACCGTAGTAGGATTTGCAAAATAATTTATTTCAGTGTCCACAGTGAGAATAATTAGCTTCACTTTGCTTTAAATATTGATAATCTCCAGTGCAGGTTAGTACAATAGTATTGTGTTAGAATAGAAAGCTTCACTTGCTGTTCCCAGTTTGTTTGGAAAGCTTGACAAATGGGCACGTATCAAGAATAGCAGTGTTCAGTTTAAATTGCTACTGTTCAAGTCTCAGGTGAACCTTCATAAAGAAATCTTTTTCAATTATGCATTCATCTCAACATATGTTCAGCACACAAATGCTGCTCATTAAAGATTTACCTGCATTCTATAAATTGTATTTGGTATTATTATTGAGCAGTGCTCCCTAGAAAAAGGCTTCCAGATCACAGTCTCACCACAGAGCTACACAATAATTTCCTGGCACGAGGAAGTGCTTTTCTAGGTTTACACACCAAATACTGGGTTAAACTCAAACCAGTAAAAATTCAGCTTTGTAAAGAAATTGGTGTTTCACCGGATGGAATAAGGCTTGCTCAGTAATCCAAATCAGCAAACTGAAACTAGGCATCTTCAGGCAAGCACATCATCCTCTTAAAGCAATTTCAACTTCAATTTCAGGCTGCCTGCAAGAAATAAATCTAGGAGGCCCAATAGCCATTGTTGGGAAGAGGCTTATATGGTCCTAGCAGCCTTCTCAAGCTAGCAAAGAATTTTCTGATGAGGCTCAGAAGATATTAGAGAGGAAAATGACATCCCCTTGTCTGACAAGCTGTCTGAGGCAAGGAGGAGCGCAGCATGGAAGCACTGCTCTCTTCTTTCTACACCCCCTACCCAGATCTGGTGAGTCCAATCCTCCCAGTCTGCTCAGGAACTAATAGGGCTCCTGTCACAGCATATTTTAATGAGCTGTTTTACAGCCATGTTTATGATAAACACAGGGGATAACAAAGGTCTCAGCTTTACCGTAAATCTACATGTTTCAGGGTGTAAAGATGCCTCTTGTATTGGTGCCCCTACATCCTACAGAGCTTCCTGCTCTGACCCACCTGTGAAGTGAGTTGCACTGACCCTGGGCTACCCACCCCTACTGAAAACCCTGCTCATGAATTCAGCACCAATGGCCTGCTTCAAATTAGTACCTTAAGACCAGGCAGGTATTAATCAGTTAAGCACAGCAGTCTGCGTTAGACTGAAATGGGTGAGGGAAAAGCTTATTTGACTCCATGACAAATTGCACAGAGAACAACAACCCACTTGTGAGTGGTTTTAACCAATTAAGTAAGTTGAACACAGAAGCTACTAATGACAGCCACTTGCTAACAGCTACAACTGTTAATTGTAAAAGTTTCTGGAGCCCTTTGACATGAACTGTGCCATGCAAAGCCACCTGGAGGAATAAATAAATTGCAGGTGATGATAGCTTTATCATGTCCAGAAAGAAAAAATGCAGTGCAGCTTAAAAATGCAGATTAGCAGAACTGAATGAATTACTTTAAAAGGAGCAAATGGAGATGGAGAACATCAGCAGAACTAAGAGAAAACTGGAGCAACTATTAGAGGACTTGTCTTAAGTAAGTTCCTGTATGGAAAA
Source organism: Tragopan temminckii (assembly GCA_028571105.1). Classification (NCBI taxonomy): domain Eukaryota; kingdom Metazoa; phylum Chordata; class Aves; order Galliformes; family Phasianidae; genus Tragopan; species Tragopan temminckii. The sequence continues at coordinate 10,503 of JAOWBP010051049.1, read as the reverse complement.
AATGCCATAAAAGCAACAAGCGATCCATATTCAGTAACTCAGCATGGCCCAGAACAGCTATCTCGATTAACAAAGCAGTGGGCCAGGCTGTGTACACATACCAGTACCATTCTGAACTTCTCAGAAAACCCAGCACTTCCCATTTCAACTAACACCCTCACTTCAGATAACCATTATTTTTTAGTCCTGCCTAAATCTGAAAGTTTAACTGTAGGACAGACAGTGAATCTCCTAGAACTTACTTGTCTCCAATACCACATGACATTTTATTCCAGAGCATTCCCATAACACTTGGTCAGAAGGTTAGGTATTGTCTCTTCTGAGGTATATGGAGGTTATATGGGATGCTCCCATCCTTTCATGTTCTATGTGGTTTCCATTTGCTTTCTGAGCAAATCTGTTGATGACAAATGCTTCACCTACTGGGAAAAGTTCTTCCATCCCCCATTTCCTGAAGAAGCAGGGAGTCATCACATGACAAGAAGATTTGATATGATAATGCAAATCCATCTTTTTCCCCTCCAGCCACTGTGTTACAGTCCATGGAGTTATCTCAAGTGTTGTGATTAATAAAATTTACTCTGACTGTTTCTTCAAGCAGAAGGATGAAGTGAAAGTAATGGAAGCTCTCTTGCAAGTAAAACAGGGTTGATAAATCTCTGGTCTTAATTCTCACAGATGAAGTAACTTTTCTTTCAGAATAGGCATGCTTTGTATGTTTATCAAACAGAATTTTATGTTATACCTCTCAGCATATCTTCACATCCGTCGTGGCTTTTAATAGATTCTCATCTATATATGCGCAGTTCAGAGGTTGTCCTGAGCAGCAAATACACATCACCAAGGTACCTAGAATAAAATACAGTTAATCTTTTTCTTATTAAAATTACTACAGGCTAAAATAGCTCTTATTTGCTTGTCTGTCTCTGGAGATGATTTATCACACCGGAGTTGTCACCATTTCTTATAATGTCATTTGCTGTCAGTGTAATGATGCAGTCCTCCCGGTTCTAGGCCACGTAAATAGCAGTATGATAGTATACAGTCCAAAATCTGTGAAAGAACACTGAGAAATTGCCAGGTTGCTGTAGAAAACTGGTTTTGCTCTCTACAAATCTAATTGCCCTAGAATAACCTTGTTTGCATCATAAGGAATCAGCAATTGTTTTCATTATATGTAAGACAGGTGATGTGGGGTGAAATGCTCTCCGATCTGTGATGCAATTTGGAGCAATAGGAGCAAAGTTTGAGATCGGTCCTTCAGAACTCATCTCCAGAGCAGTGATCAGGAATTATCAGTGAGATGAGGAGGGCTGAGTCATCTGGGTTGCACAGTGCCATGCTCTGATGCCTGGTGGCTCACAGGACTTTTCATGGTTAAGCAGAGCTGGCATGCACCCGGCATAGCCCTGTCTGAAAAGGCACAGCATAAACAGCAGAAACGTGAGCAGTGAGATGCCCAAGCAAGCCTCGCCTCTGACTTCCAGCATCCCCACACCATCCTCTGCAAACCTCTTGAGGACAGAGAGCACCACTCACTGCACACCAGAGTCTATTCTGCAAATCATCTGGACACACTCAATAATAACATCAGTTCTGTGAACAACCCAGGGACTGATTTCCAGCAAATTTGATTGTTCTGGCTGGCTGACTTTTAACTGAGACTTACTGAGGGAATGAAGTTCACCCTTCATTAGGCAGCAGATTCTCTCTAGCATGGAGAAACAGTCGTTGAGGAATTAGGTCCCTAGTGGCTTGGGTAATTCTCCCTTGCCTGTTTTCACTACTCTAATTAGCAACAGAGGTTGAGTTCCAATTTTATCTTTTTTTTTTTTTTTTTCCTTTTACAAGAGAACTGATGGTATCTTTTAATTTAACAAACTAATCTCTTTCCATGAAATTTATAGGAAGTTGAGTGGCTTTGGCTGTAGCTATGAGTAAATTGAAGAGGAACAGAAGGAAGGCTGAAGGACTGGTGGATGTCTATTCAAAAGGTTTAATCATCAAGACTATCTGGCACTTATTTTTCTAGTGCCAAGTAACTTTTCCTCGAGAAGTTTGAGAAGAATTCTGGGAAGAGTTAATTCCAAAATACAGTGAGGAGAAAAGAAAAAGAGAGGTTGGCCACATACATGTGAGTTTTGAACAGGTTTAGTTACTATTAAAAATGGACATTTTTTAAATCACCAGTCACTCAAGTTAACCACAAACTCATAAGAGAATGCTCTGCCACACAAATTCTCACAACCTCATTTGGAAAGATGAGTATGTTGATAGTGCTTGATCACTTTTCATACAGGAACACAGATACTGTGACTGATCCCAGATTTCCCACAGGCCACACAGATCTTCAGTTGTATTGTCAGAAATTCAAGCCAGACTACAGCCCACAGTCTTAACCTCAGGAACATCTGTTGTGGAACAGTAAATGAAGAGAATAACCCCTTCTCATTCAAATGTCTTTTACTGACTCTTTCTCATGATTTGATGAAGAAGATGTTGGAAGTTTTAGCTTGATCTGTTGCAGCCAAGTAGAAAGATTTTAGCTCTCATTAGAAACAAGCTGTTTTTTAAAAAACCAAACCACCACATGCACAGTAGCTGCATCAACTGAGGCCTTAATCACTGAAAAGCAGGATAAATGTGAACAAGCCTCCATAAGCCTTTTGTCACATTCTCTCCTTTCTCCAGAGCTGCTTTCCAGTTGACTTGCTGACAACCAGTGGAGTGGGAAGATGGGTTAAAAGCTGCAGTATGGATGGGTGCTTAGCAGTAGAGGAGAAAGAACAAGAAAGTCAATACCAGTCCTTTAAATTCTGACCTACTTTCATCCTGTGAGTATATAATTGTGCTCACCATTGATATTTGCCTGTTTCATATTTTTTGAAAAGTCCATTTTCTAGAGATCTATTAGATCCATCTTAAAAGGGACATAGTGCACTGTATGACATAATTTCCTAAAGAACATGATGCAGAGCAAGCTCATCATTGATTTTTGTGTGACTAAAACTACATTTAATTTTGGCTCAGGTAATTTGAGCAGAGAGCTTTAGCCATTTTCCATCTCTAAAAATATGGGTATTTTTCTGGTAATTTTTTCTTTGCCTTGCATTTGGATACAGTCACAAGGACACTGATAGTTTCCCATCCTGTCCTGTGATTAGCATCTCTCACCTGTGTTTATTTCCTTCTTAGGGAAGAGGTTCTCACAGATTCTGGAAAGCAATAAACATGTTAATGAAGGTTAAAAATAAAAAATAAAAAAATCAATGCAGATATCTTCAACAAGGTTTATGAAAGTCCTAAGAAGATGTTTTCCCGAGGTTCTTTCCATCAGGGACCAATAAAAATTAGGTTTGAAATCTGTACCCACCACTGAAATATACCAGAGCACAAGTGGACCACTTAGTTATATAGAATACATGCTTGTATAGATTTATGACAAAAATATGAGGAAGTATGAATGAAGAATGAACAGCAATGTGTATGTGACTACCAGAAGAAGCACAGCTCCCTGGACACCACTACAAACAGAAAAATTGATGGAAGTTGCTGTTTTTGTCACAACCACCAGGATAACCAATTGACAGAAAACTGCAATCCATGCATCAGCAGTAACAGACATTTTAAATGTATTTTACCCAAGGGAGAACCATGACTGAACAGCAGTATGACGTAACATTCATAAAAGTAAGTATGAACCCAAGGCGAAAAATTCCTTCATAATAGCAGATGTCTCCTAAGGAATATAAAATAATGCACATAAAGTAGCTTGATGTCTCCTGTCATGAGCAACCAAAAAAAAAGCTGACGAGGATATAGTAGCTAGCATTCTTTGCCTTCTGAGTCCAGACCATGCAGACCTAATTTTTGATGTTTACGCGTCTATAAGTGTTGGAGAGTGAATGCATAAAATCAGCTTGCTTAAGGACTTTTCATATAAATACTGCATTCCTCTTCCAAAAGATCTTGCAATGAATTTTGCTGTGCTGTGTTCCTTCTGAGAGTCACAGATCTGCACTGCCCTTCTGCAGTCGGGATTGAAAACACATAAGTAGAAAAAGAGCGGAGCACCTGGCTGTACAGAAATACGGAGCCTGTTCCGATGTACAAGGAAGAAGTCTATGGCCTTCTTTCCATTCCTATGGGTATGTAGACCCAGAGGAACTGAGCAAAAAGAAAAGAACTGCTAGTTCAGAGGGAGCTCTGTCAGCAAGAGTAATGATGTTGAGATTAACTGGAGTACAGAGACAACTACATACATTCCTAGAATCAACACTGCAAAGGACGGCCTCATTAACTCTTGTAAGGAAATGAATCAAGAACTTGAACACTTGTTCTAGTACATGGGCTAAATTACTCTGTAGGTAAGATTGTGTCTAGTTAAACAATGCTGTCTGTCAATCAAGGAAATTACTTCTACTCCTACCTGTACTTTTATACTCAACATGGCAAGCTACTGTAAATATGGCAAAATCCAGATGGGAAATGTACTTCTTGATTCTGTGTGTACGGTCCAGTTGCAACTAAAATGCTTCTGCAGGCCCATGTAACATGAAAAAATAATCTTACCCAGTGTCAGTAACTTCTCAATAAGACTGCTCTTCCTCTTGTCATTTATGTCATGGAGGAAAGGCTGGAACTGGCTATATACAGCAGCTTTGTGTACAAAAAAATGTCAGATCCAGACATGTGGAGGGACTCAAAGTCTTTGTGTCATCTGTGGACCCTACTGGAGCTGCCTAAATTGGTAGCGCTTGTTTAATTACCAAGTGGTGCTGTCTACACTGGATTACCATGGTCAAGTTTGGGGAATGACACTGGGAGATTGTGGTTTATCAACTCTGCCCCCTGCACCACAACCAGCACCAATGAGAAGTGGCCTCAAGGTATATAGGAGTAATGCAAGAAGAAAACAAAGAAGAAAACAACCAAAGCAGAAGAGGCTACTCCTCTAGGAAAGCTTCAGTGGAAATCTGGATTAAGAGGGGGAAAAAGAAAAAGAAAGAAGATGTATGAGGTGTCCTAAACTGTCATCTAACTAGCTTGCAAACAAACAAGCAAACAAGATGGTTTTGTGTGATAATCAATCCTTCCAGTCATTTTACAAAGTGAAATCATCTCCATCTGTACCAGTCAGTAACAGCCTTCTGCTGTTCCTCACCATCTCCGTCCTACTGAAAGATCTGAAGGTCAAGAGAGCCTCCAGTCACCTTGAGGACTTACCTGATGTAACAGAATTGCAGAAGTGAAAACAAATAAGGAATTTGCTCCGCTCTGTAGTAGGTCATCGCCTGCACTTTTGCATCATCTGAAATTCCTTCACAGCTTGAAATCTATTATCAACAGGGACTTAAAAGGTGAAGGGCTTCCCACATCCTTTGTTCCCCGTGGCATTTTTCACACCATTCACTGATTAACACTGACAGACAAGAAAACACACTACGGCCAGGTTTCTGTCTCACAAGCACAGACCATAATTTAGTCTACACACCCTTCTGGCAACGTAACTGGGCTGCATGCTTCTGCCTGCCTGCTGCCAGCAGGCTGAGATTGCCACAATGCTCACCAGAGCCCAAAGACTGGCTCAGAGCAGGTGGTCCTTTCCTACCAGTACTAGCTGAGGAGAATATACAACTAAGAGGACGAGATTTGGACTACATGGATTATAATTAATTCCTTTTGTTGAGAAGTTCTGTGACTTCCCGGTCTCATAATCCTTTCCTTTCAGTCCACCCAAGGTTCAAATCCAACCCCACCTGCACAAGCTGCTTCTTCAGCTCAACCTGCAGCAGCACTGCAACGCTGCATTCACAGGTTCTTACTGTGCACAAGACTTTGCAAGATTTAAACATCCCTCCAGTGTTTTTTCCCATATTTATCACCTTGTTAGTTCCTTCCCTCTGCAGCAACTCCTTGCATCTTCTTGTCATCAGTCTCCACCAAATACATCAGGTGATGGAGCAAAAAAGAACTGATGCCTACTGTGTCATGTACATTCCTAGATTTTTTGTTTTTCATCTCTCTGGCTGCCCTGAGAACACTTCCATCTGCATTGGTGTCACCAGCTCACAGGACAGCATGGGGGAAAGGACACTGAAATGCATGCTCACTCTGGTACTTCACTGAGGGCTGCTGTGCTGCAGCATAAGATTTGCCCATTCAGGTGCCCAAGGTGTGGGTGTGATTCACATGGAGTGAGGCTTTGGAGATGAGTGCATTAATGATCAGAAGGCTGCCTTTTTACAGTACTCATTTCAACTCACGGCTGACAAATAACAGCACTTCTTTGTCACTGGCTTGCTGTAAGCAGGTGCGCTGCTGTCATGTTAAAGGTCAACAAAGCAAACAAGCATCAAACCAAAAGGCTGTGCTTGACTCTGTCAGCTGAGCCCGGAGGTGAGAGTGGGAGCTGCCAGGAGACAGGGCTCAAGCAACACTGCCCAGCTACACTACCCTCCTCCCCACTTAACAGCAGAAAGTCTCTCTTAAAAATGGGCTGGTGGCTTCATCTCATTCACCCTGACCAAAACCAGCTGCCTCAGGCACCAGTACACCTGCAGGCTTTGGTGCAGGGGTAGGTAACAGTCATTGTAACAGACACCTCCACATCCCTCAGCCCCATCGGACCACCTCAGAGACACGGAAGCCACAGATGCATTAATGTACCCATTTTGTGGACATGAGGAGCACACCTTGTGTAGGACCTGATGCTCATATACTTGCAGACCTAACTATATCCATTATGTACTGGAAGACCTTGCAATTCTCTGGTAGGTGTATAGCTGATTTGCAGAGCACAACTTGTACATTTTGACAGCTCACCAGCAGTAAAATCAAATTAACAACTGAGAAGGAACGTTAATTCCGCTTTTTCAAAATTGGCTGTTGCTGGAAGCCATAATAATCACCAGTTCAGATTCCCAGTGTTTAGAAGGTAGATAGGATTGATCTGTATAAACCAGCCTTCTTCTTTTTTACTTTAAAATGATATTAAAGTCATTTCTCAATTTTCCTTTAAAATAATTAAAAGTTATTGCTTGTCAATCTTATTCAAGATTATTTTCACTGTCTTTTTGCCTATCACATCTCCTTCTCCCCCACATCTTCCCCTCAGGTCTCAATTATTCTCAAGTATAATGTCCTTATTACTTATGCACCAATAGCAGTACAGTTAAGTTTAGTCTTGCTTTCTCCTATTTGTGATCTGAACTATTACATCTAAGATAAAAAGAAGGGGAAGGGGAAGAGGAACGGGAAGGGAAAGAGAGCTCCTTGTTTTCATTGCTTTTTCGATTCAGACTTATCAGAGTCTGAAGAGTCAGAGTTATCAAAGACAGTTTTCATCAACTTACGACTCCTGATGTGATGTTAGAACTATTTCCACAATGGAAAACAGAAGTGTGCTTGTAGTCTGTATGGTGAACATGGTGCCCCATTCCTTACAGAGCAGGCAGTCTGGATCCTGCACATGGTGCACACAGGATTTTGGGAATCACTATCCTGTACTGGAAGAGGACAAGCAATTAATGATGGCCCATTTATGCAACACACATCTGCTTGTGAGCTCTTTGTGAACCAGTGGCTGGGCTCTTGGGTGCACTCTGTGTGTTTCATCACATCACTTCTCTTTGTACACTTCTAAGGCAAACCACTTGCTGTTTCCTTTGGATACACAGTCCATCTGATATGCCTGTTTCCTGACTGGGTAGTGATAAAAGCTCCCATTCCCAAAGCAAAAATGTGCCTACACAAATGATCTTTCCACAAGCCCAGCATGACTGCAGTGCAGACAGCCCTGCTGTCAAACAGAGCTCTCTTCTGCATCCCTTCCCTTTTTTCTTATTAACTGTTATTCTCTGCATTATAGGAGCCTGCAAAAAGTCTACCCTTGGTCAGACTGTATTGTGTACAAATGCCTCACAGTAGGCAGCTTCTATCCTCAGAATCTCAACACCTGAACTACATATTTACAAGAAAAGGTGAAAGCATCACCATTCCCATGTCACAGAAATTACTGTTCCCAAATAATGCAGCTTGTGACAGAACAGAAGAGTGAATCTGAGCCAAAATTCCACCACCATTTTAAGTGGGCAGTGTCCACTATCAGTGCCACAACAACCCTGCACCTGCCCTTCCCTTGACCATGGCTGCTTGGTTTGGTAGACTTCAACTCTTCACTTCCTCATAGAATCATAAAACCATAGAATCATCACAGAATCACAGAACGGTTTGGGTTGGGAGGGACCTTAAGGCCCATCCAGCTCCAACCCCCTGCCATGAGCCAGCTGCCACCCACCAGATCAGGCTGCCCAGGGCCCCATCCATCCTTGGGCACCTCCATGGATGGGACATCTGGGCAGCTGTGCCAGTGCCTCACCATCCTCTGAGCAAAGAATTTGTTTGTAATATCTAACCTAAATTTCCCCCTCTTTTACTTTAAAGCCATTCCCCCTTGTCTTATCATTTTTAGAACATGAATCTGTGCAAATGAAGTGCCAATAGGAGAAAAAACGTGAAATACAGTAGAGAACAGCCTACATGATTATGCAGGCTCCTGAGAAGCTTGAAAATGGAGTGCCTGCTACCATAATGAACATACTGGGTCATTCCCACTGTACAGTGGCTGTGATGTCTGTACACGAAAGTGTTATGCTAAAGCCTCACAGAGCTCTCAGGTGTTACCACAGGACTCATCAGTAAGAAGAGACACCAAAACAGCATCAGAATGCCTTCTAGTGAAGACACTGTCCTTATAAATTATCAGAAGGAAATCTGCAATCCAGGTAAGAAGGAAAGTAAAGAGGAATTATTTGCAGAAATCCCTTTGTCTGCTAGGACTACTTACCAGCTGTCTGTCCATCCAGCATTCTCTCTATAGAGCTTGGAGAAGGAATGCTGCAGCCTAGAGCCCATCTTCATCCAAAGTCATTTGTGCTCACAGGTGTCAAAGCAGCTCCATTCCTGTTTCCAAAATAAAGTACACTGGGTTGGAGAAAATGAGTTCATAAAAAATTATTTTGCATGCCTGCTGCAAAATTAAACTTCTGTCCTGGGTTTCACCCTACTATACATCAATGTGTGCAAGACATCTGTTGCTGGGCTTTCTGCCAAGTCCAGCAGGACACAGTGTGAAACCCAAGTTATGAAAGAAGTAGTTAGGAACCTGTAACAACTATATTTTCTTGATCCTGCATCACTTTGCTTTCTTCAGGAACAGGGGGTTCAGCAGACTTTTTGGGGAACCTGCAGCTCTTGATAAGGATCTCATACTGTATGACTTGGCAGGAATTCTGATTTTGTTCTGTTCCATTTCATTTCCTCATGCTTTACTCCTTCCATTTCCCCATCTAGAATACAACTCATTGCAGAAGAATTAAACAGTAGAAAACAAAGCAAACAAACAAAAAACCCAAGCAACCTACGTGAACAGAAAATACACTAATTTACATTAATGCCTTTGCACTAAGATGAAATCAATGATTTCAGAAGCAAAGAGTTGGTCAAAAGTCCATTGTCTTGAGTAGGTTTTTAAACAAGATAGAAATAATTGGTGAATATGTACCACTACGTGTGAAAGGAGAACTGAAAACACCCCTAGCATTTCCCAGACCGTCCCATGGATTCCCACTGAGAGGGTGGCTAAGGAACAGTTTTAACAGAGGGAAGAGAATCCACTGAAATCCACACAGATCCAGCACTTTGCTGAGCTCATCAACACGGACTGCCTGTAGAAGATGATTTTTTCTTTCATGCCTACCTCCATTTTAGTACTCTTTTCTCCAGAATTACAGTAATACAAACATGTCCATCTCTTTCATTCTCATCATTCTTCCAATCCCTCTCCAGCTGCTCACATCAGTGGCAGGGTAATTATCCCCCAAAAACACAAAAAAGCAAATGGTACAAAGGCACATATAGAGAAGACATTTTGAAGTATTGTCTGAACTTGTGTTTTGTAAAACATTTCTGTAAGGAACAACATTCAATAACTATGCAATTCCGAGAAGAGATCAGTCAAACTGCATAAAGTCTCTCCTTTGCCTCCTACTATGCTCTCATGCTTTTTCAGAGAGAACAACTTGACCTCCATATTTTAGGAGCTTTGAGGCTTGTGTTCATTTTTTTGTTTGTATTATTTTGTTATCCTATAAGTTATTAAAGGAAAAAGCTGTGAGAAGGATTTGTTTCTGGGCTGTGCTTCATATGAAGGGCTGGTTATGAGACAGGGAGGACTGACCATGGAGAAATTTAACTGTTTTAGTCAGGTCTAAGATGGACAAAGTGGGTCCAACCAAAATCATCTCTCCTCTAGGTTGGAAAACTCTCTCAGTTCTGTCAGTTCAAAGAGCTCAAGAGAGCATATTTGTCCAAGACAGATCGCAAAATGAAAAAAAAAAAAAAAAAAAAGTAAATAGAAAATAGAGGGGGAAAGAAAGAAAGAAAGAAAGAAAGGAAGGAAGGAAGGAAGGAAGGAAGGAAGGAAGGAAGGAAGGAAGGAAG